>JAVTVY010047349.1:0-22977 GCA_036873755.1 Hanleya hanleyi | reverse complement strand
AAAACAGCCCTTAAAAGTCACAACAAAGGACAGTAAGTTGTATTTCGCTGAATAAATTCTTTCGGGCTTCGCGTAGGATGTCGCTTGTTGTTGGTTAATGTCAAGAATTATTGCACAACGTAACTGTTCACCTCCATGTTATGGAGCATGATGATTCCACCCTTTAGACGGTCATGCAGAGCGCATTGAGATATATATTGATATTACATGAAATTGAAATAATAAGAATATAAGGCTCACGCTTTGCATTTTCTATATGTACGAGGGCTTTATAATTTACAAAACTGCATTTTGAACTCCAAGGTGTATATTCAATAAATTACAAGATATATAAGTGTTATATACTAACTGTATCTGTCATTCTGGGAGATTAATTCGAATACACAAAAGATAGTCTGGCCTCTCTGGCGCAGTATAATACTCGGGTGGTGTGGCTGGTAAATATTAACAAGATTCTTCATGCTTGGCTGGATTTTCAGTAAGGGCAACATCATGGATAACATGTTACGTATGATGGAGCGATATGCCAATAATCTGGAGGAATTGGTGGGTCAGAGAACTCATGAACTCGTACAGGAGAAAAAGAAAACTGATATGTTACTGTACAGACTTTTACCCCCGTGAGTATTATCAATGGCAAAGGTCGATCTGGTACGAAATATTAAAATACGATACCCTGGAGTTTTGATCAGTATTCTGATTCAGTATCATGAATAATATATGTGTCAAAAATTTAAAACACGGGCAATATTCAAATCAACACAAAGGAGTTCCGTTTCCAAAGTGTAGTGCCTTACTTATGAGTGTTCAAGATCTCGTCCATGCTCGGACCTCAGTTTACAAATCCGACAAAACAGCAGGTTTTAGGTATTCCCGATGAGATTATTGACGATGGTTACATCCAACCCAGACATTCTCACTGCGGCAGGTGGGAGAGGTGGAGATTCTATGACATTGTCCAGATTGCAGGCAGAATAAAATTCCAGCTTTCCCATCATCACACTGCCTGGTGCCAAATGGTTAATTGCTAAAATAACACGAAGAGACAAATATATCGTCAGCCGTTCTTCCTTATTTATATCAGCTTTTTGTCTCTGCTCCTTTCAAGCGCCCAGTGTACGCACTTGAAGAGAATTAATATCCTAGGGATTATACATCTTACATCACATATATTAGGTTTACTCGACCATTCGCTTGGATCTCAGTTTACAACGCCAGCTCTCCCACAAAATGCTCGTCTCGTCCTGGTTTTGGGAATTCCCGACGAGATAATTGACGATGACGACAGACAACCCAAACACAATGAAAATATTCTTCTTACATCACATACCACGTGGTATACAAAAGTTTTTTTCCAGAAAAAAAGGCCAGGTGCATTGTTATTCGTTGAATAGGAATATCTAATCTTAGTGGCTTTGCCTCGCCCGGTCATCTGCAGGTGCTTTCTCTATCCGCTGGCTGTATTTAACACCACATCAAAACCCGTTGGTAAAGTAACCTGTGTTTGTCTACATTGAAAACGTACCCGGACCTCGCCTGTGCGTTCAATCGCCCACCCTGAATTCAACAATCTAATACTGCCACATATTCGTGCGTCTTATACTAATATTCCCGCTCTTACACATTACACATTCGTGTTCTAGAAATTGTGGCCATTGTTTCATATTCCCGAATATGCCAAATTTATTCTAATCCAGGTTATTCGTTATCTAGTAGGATATGTTTGACAACAGTTATTGCGAATTTTGACAGGTTATTACGAGACTATGGGGCTTGTGGCGTAGTCTCAACTGAAGGGTCCAAGCATAATGCAACTTCAGGTTGCCTGTGGAGATTCTCCATACAAAAGAGACCCGATACGCTGTTTGAAACTAACTGCTGTTTATTCGTTGACAAGGCTTCATATAGAGCAATATGACAATCGCAACGCAACGTAGTTCCCAGTTTTACAATGAACCACACATGTGATTCAAGGGAGAGAGATCACACAGCCTAAAGACATACACACTGATCATGCTCAAATATAGTCAAACAAACTACTTGATGTCAGTTCCTATTGATAGGTACCTTATTAGCAGTTATACCAGAATTAAGCGCTTACAGTTATCCATATAACATGTTCAAATTACTCCACGTGATTTTAATTTATCCATATTATAGTACAATCAAAGTCAAATGGAAATAATAAAGACCCGTGGCGAGATATTTCTAGCATCTAAAAACCGATCTCAGATTTAACCTCGGGAAACTGCCAGTGACCACAGATGGTCAGCTTTCGGCCAAACATCCTGTTTCCGAAACAATCTCTGACCTTGGTACATGCAAATGCTATATAAAACTATGCACTGGCCAAGATGCCACGTCTCATAAATCCAACATAGTCTAACATGAATATATAGCTACACACTGAAATCTATAATGATTATCAAATATTTACAATATTAATAGAATACAGATAAGTTCAAGCTTTCGAAACCCATCTATTTCACAGTATGAAAACGTGTCTCTGGTAAGTCATGACCTCGGTTTGATTTTTACCAAAGGTTCTAACTTTGAATTATAGGTTGAGAAACTATTAAAACCAGAGTATTTGTTAATATTCTGGCATAATTGAATAATCAACTACTCAAACCAATTACACATACCCTTGCGCACGTAGCCTTTACCATGAATGCAAAAGTCGTCTTCGATTAGGTTACACTTGTATCAATGTTATTTATCTTTCAGACTTGTTGCCGAGAAGTTGAAAACTGGCGAGACAGTTGATCCGGAACTGTTTGACAATGTTACTATATACTTTTCTGATATCGTCGGGTTTACGTCCATATCAGCCCAGAGTTCACCGATGCAGGTTGTGGAGTTGCTCAACCAGCTGTACACATTGTTTGACGATATTATCGCTGTTCATGACGTTTACAAGGTTTGTTTACCATGATCTGACTTACATCCATTGGTCGATCTGTCACAGTTGTTTTAATGGTTACTGCATTGGTCGGTGACACTAATCCCGTGATATCAGCCATGACCATGACCATGGTGTTAGTGCGAGGGTTTTGGATTTGAATATTGACGTTGATCAGTATTGGTGTGATACATATCTTACACTGACTATGAAATACGATCGTAGCGTACAAGCGTACTCGGGCGCAACGTTTCTTAACTTGTGCATAATCCCGATTGACCAGGATCTTGGGTCCGCTTGAACATCAACAGTTTTATATTCCCATGATGTTCAAATGAACAATCACAATTGAAGCGTTTCGGAGATAAATTATACTCTAGAAAATGACTTGGAAATTGATTTGGATAAACTAATACTTGCTAGTTATAAAGGTTTCAAGAACATATCTCAAATCAAATTTTCATTTGGCGCATGCTTGGAATTGGTGCGGACTGTCATACGGAGACAGTATTTCAATTATTGACGCGAAAAGTCATTTAGCGATGACAGCTGACTATTAAAGGTCAGATTTCATGCCTATACTTGAGAGGAAGAACTCGGAGACTTGAATATTAACACTGACCTCGCCTGTTGTCAAGAACGCTATTTCAACAACACTGCATTCGACTATGTCAACAAGCATGAATGGTTCATACTTGTATGAACCATTTTACGGCATAGTAGTGGCTCTAATAGCTCTCCAGTAACTACCAATCCGCTGCTAACTTCCCTGATTTAATCTCACCCAATAAAAATATATTACTTGTTGACAGATAGAAACAATAGGCGACGCTTACATGGTGGTCAGTGGGGTCCCAATAAGGAACGGTCATCGCCACGCGGGGGCCATCGCCGATATGGCTTTGAACATTCTAAGTGCCCTAATGGACTTCACCGTGCCACATATGCCATCCCAGAAACTTCGAATACGGATTGGAGCTCACACAGGCGCATGCTGTGCTGGTATGAGAATCTTGGTTTGAAGATTTATAAGTATAGTGCTACATATCACATGGCTAACCCTATCTCTGTTTCTTTGATTATGGTACATGGAACCATCTTCTCTCAGGTCAATAACTGCTCTTCACTTTGCTCTTAGACCTCCTTAAATGATGGAGATAACGTCCACATCGAAATTGTTATAATTCTAAATGGCATTGTAGACAAACTCATCCTTGTTGAATCAATTGTGAAATATCACTATACTATTTGCTGGAAGAAACATAATTGGAATCTATTACATGTGATAAACTTGGTACCTTTCATGTCATAGACAAACATCACTGGAGTCATCCTTAAAAAGACACGCATTTGTACCAGCCATTCTTCTATTGTCTGAGTCTGTAACCTCTTAAGCTATCGGCGTATCTGAGAGTAGGATGTGTACAATCTCATGCCATAAGAATGAAGAGAGACAAGTGTGTTTTTAAAATATACCTCTTTGTTTTCAGGTGTTGTCGGTCTAACTATGCCTAGATACTGTCTGTTTGGGGACACCGTCAATACAGCCTCCAGGATGGAGTCCAACGGAAAAGGTAACAATGAGCGCTTCACTGCCATTAACTACATATCTGGTAGATCTTAGGGGGCAACCGGAAAATATTACATTAATATCTGGAATAGACAACCAATGTATCTGACTGGCCGGTCATTTACCGCATCTTCGAGATGCACGTATACGTATACATGTAATTGTGAGCCTATTTTATATTAATGACGCATGAAAGAATTATATGTAGATATATCCATGCTCTATCTACGTTTGTAAAGTAATCGGAGAGAGGCCTCACACAGCAGTGCTATGTTTTTTTCTATCGAAATATTGACTGCGCGACAAACAATACTATTAAGAATGATTCAGAAAATATGGATTTCCTTAATAGAACAGTATCCTTCCATCTAAGGAGCATGTCACTCATCAGACAGGGACTAATTAACCGATATGTCAAATAGTACAAAGTCAATATAACTACACGATATTCACAGCGTTAATGGTCTTCACGCTCGATATCGTTAAATACTGTTTTCTCAAAAATAAAGAAATATTAGTGTCTCAAATACTGTCAGTGTCAGGAAATTTGTTATTTATCATTATGGTGTTTACATGGTTTTTTATCCTATACCTTTAGCCCCGTGTTATATTATGGTGTGTTTGTATCAGTATTGATTAGAAACAGAATTATGTGAGTGATGTTTTGTGTACCTGAACAACTACTTTCCAAAATCGTGACTGTCAGCATCGTTCTAATAGCTGGCCAATGATATGAGTTTATTGTACAATATACAGACCAGTGATATGAATGTATTTGACGCAGACATCGAGGCCAATAAGGATTTTCAATACAACGCGGGCCAGTGCAATTGAAATACAATTAAAAACATTGTATAATTATTTATTTACGATACAGCAAATGACACAATGAGGATACTACGGAAGCCCCCAGGGGACATGAGAGAAAAAAAATATATACAAAGCTATCTCGTGCGCACGACTTAGAGCCGTAACTCGTGCGCACGACTTAGCCGCCTATCTCGTGCGCACGAAATAGGAACGAGGCTCCATATTAGATTCGCATAAGACCTCGTTCTGGTGAGGGAGAACCTCGTCTCTATGTCGTGCGCACGACTTATTCGTCTATCTAGTGCGCACGACTTAGGAGGCTAACTCGTGCGCACGACTTAGAGACGTAACTCGTGCGCACGAGTTAGAAGGCTAACTCGTGCGCACGACTTAGAAGCATAACTCGTGCGCACGACGTAGAGCCGTAACTCGTGCGCACGACTTAGCCGCCTATCTCGTGCGCACGAGATAGGAACGAGGCTCCGTATTAGATTCGCATAAGACCTCGTTCTGGTGAGGGAGAACCTCGTCTCTATGTCGTGCGCACGACTTATTCGTCTATCTCGTGCGCACGACTTAGGAGGCTAACTCGTGCGCACGACTTAGAGACGTAACTCGTGCGCACGAGTTAGAAGGCTAACTCGTGCGCACGACTTATTCGTCTATCTCGTGCGCACGACATAGAGACGAGGTTCTCCCTCACCAGAACGAGGTCTTATGCGAATCTAATATGGAGCCTCGTTCCTATCTCGTGCGCACGAGATAGGCGGCTAAGTCGTGCGCACGAGTTACGGCTCTAAGTCGTGCGCACGAGATAGCTTTGTATATATTTTTTTTCTCTCATGTCCCCTGGGGGCTTCCGTAGGATACAACAATATATACACACAGTAGATTTGTTTTGCGTTCACGATCGTCCAGTTCAGGTTAATAGTCTATCCTATATAGGATTAAAAACAGTCCAATACAGATGTCGCTGTTCAAGTATGATTAGACAATCAGGTGGTCGAATTGAAAGGCCTTGATCTGTCGCTTCCTATTTAATTGGATTATATATACTATGTGTATGCAAATAGTTTTTCTTCCTTCTGTCTGCCAATAGGCCTCCGTATCCACATCAGCGAGACGACAGAGGACGCTCTAGTCAAACTTGGTGGTTATATCATATCACCCCGCGGGGAGATCATTATCAAGGTATGTGACGCTTCACTGCTGTTCAAGATTATTGGAGATAATATCAGTAGGAATGGTGTAAGGCTTTCTAAAAACTCACAGTGTCTGATCATTTATCGCAATATAACGGATATGCTGATACGACACTATGATGTACTAAAAAGCTACCCTCATTTGTTTCTGACGGTAATATACAATTGAATGGGAGTCTATACCATTGGTACAGCTTTATTGAATAGTATATTGTCAGAGGAAATAGTAGGTGTTCAATCTGTTCTTGAAAGATAAGTATACAAAGTATAACCATACTATTAAACTTCTTTGTTCATCCTAACCTCAGCTCAATCTAAAAAGGGTCACATATGCTGCAGTAATATTTTATCTTTCTGAATATTTTTGATAAATCTTAATAAAATGAAACCCTATCCTTTGTCGATACAGGATATTTGAGTCTGGTTGGAGTCGCATCCAGTGGCCCCAATCATGATTATTTAGTCAATTAATCGGGCCAGTCACAGCCTCGATGTCACGTGTTGATTCGACAGAGTTAAAGCGGTACTAGGATTGGACAGTCATCTGATGTCACCGGGTGCGATGTTCAATCGGAGTCCATAATATATGTCGACTGATTCGTTTATGGTAGCGTTCATACGATTTTAATCTATTAAACTTGTGTTTCGATTGCAGGGCAAAGGCATGATGAAGACATATTGGTTGGATGGAAAAGTTGGGTACGATAAACGCCTTCCAGATCCCTCAGAGATGTGAGTTCTTCCACTTTCTCTCTCCTTACTTTCCGCAATTGGCATTGATTTTGAAACACGATCAGCAAGAGGATTCAATGATTCTACGAAATTTACTAATGGTGGACATTCCTGATGAAGGGATTTAAATAAAGGGAAGGACATAATAAAAATCTAAAAGCACTCCTGATGAAGGGACTTAAGTATAGAGAGCCGAGAAAAATAAACCTGAAAGCGGACCAGAAGATAGTCCTTACTGCACTGGAAGAGTATGTTATTGAGTGGTCAAAGCGAGAAAAAGTTGAACCTAAAGTACTCGCTGACTGGCTGAACCGCACCAAGAACAAGACCGTTGAAACGATCCGCCATAATGACAGTAGTGCCATTCCCCAAGCAAACCAAGTACTGAGAAACCTCAGTTCGCAAAAAGTTTTAGCAAATCTCCAGAATAGCAACCCAACAGACAACGCTCCAAATAATATAATATTCATATGTTAATATTACTATTACCAGGTGCTGGTTAAGGAATTGAGTACATTGAATGCATGTGGATATTGAAAAACTCAAAAATGTCTTACGGAAGGACTTTATGTTAAAGGTCACATAATGTGCAGACATGTATCCATATGAGATTTTTCGACACTCTATACTACATTTTTGTCCGTCTTAGTTTATTAATAGTATCGGTGTTCAAGAAAAATGAGTGCCGATATATTAATGTCAGAAGCCAGAAAGCATTCTACATATATATATACATACAAGAGATAACATTCATCTGACGTCCCTTTTTTTGTAGAGTTGCTCGAATTTCTCATTAATAATATCAGTGTGAAATTCGACAATACATCATATATGTATTCCAATGGGTACTAATTGTGCACCCCTTTTGGCTTACCCATATCAGTCTTATGAATACGAATATATGAAAGACGCTTTCAAAACAGATTATTTCGAAGCCCGTTCCTTCTCATTCACCAAACGCTATATAGATGATCTTCTTGCTGTGGATAATCGCTATATAAATGACGCAGTGAAGGATATTATATCCGGCTTCACTGGATTTGAAGGAAACGGATGGCCCATATATTATTTAGACCTATATCTCTATAAAAATGAAGCGGGCCTTCTCTTATGTCGACTTCACGACAAAAGGGATGATTAAAATTTCGACATCGTAAACTATCTCTATCTGGACAGTAATATATCAGAGGGACCTGCATATGGCGTATCTCGCCTGATCCTGTGTTGAATGTGACGATTTTGTTCAACGTCAAAAAAATTATTACAGAAACTTGTAAAACAGGGCTATATGATCTGCGTTATTATGGAGCCTAGAATTTCCTTGAGTGGTCCCACCAATCGAGCTGTAAATGACATCGCGATAAACACTTACAGTTGTGTTTTTTTGGTTACATTGTGTGGATTATTCAGCCTCCAGATTAAAAACTGTAATTTAATTTTGTTTTCCTCAGAAACCCAAATGAGGACAAGAAGGTCAGCGTTGTAGAGACAGTTCAACACACTACCGGAAGTGAGAATATGTGAGTGAGGGATTGTCACTTCCGGTTACCTGAAGTACATAGTGGCAGATATAAGACCAGGCATCGACATGTGATTCGAAAGCTGAACATTTGGGTGGTATAATTTCGATGATGCGCTCTGTAATACATTATCTCAAGTAATCGAGCAGGGAATTCTGGACTGAACTTTGTGATCTTGTTTGTGCAGTACGGTTTGCACAAATATTGCTATCCGGTTTGGGCAGAGCGTTCTGAACATTGCGAACGGTGTGTGCAGTGCATTCTGAACAGTGCAATCAGGCTAACAATTAATTCAGAAAAGTGCATTTTGGCGTGGACGTTCTGATCCGGTTATGACAGTGCGTTCTGTTCTGAATAGTCCACTGGAACACTGAGACTAGATTCTGGCGTGAAAAGTCTACTTGAAACCATAGAACTAGGTTCTGGAGGTTGTTCAAAGTGTCTCCACTCGTTTTGACGGAAATCGTTCGATAGGAAGGCTTGCGATTGGTCTGCGAAGATACGAGTGTTTCATGAAAACTCCTGTTCGCACGCAAATTCTGCGGAAATTCGTAGATTATAGATCGCGTCGAAATAACTTTTTAGACATATTTTGACGTTCTGTAACATATATATATTTTAAAGTGACATCGTGCTTGTAAATGTAGCGAAAGAATCAAGATAATAATACATTTTTTTCCAAACTCGATCCAATATGTTTTGTTTGGAATTACGCTCTCTTATGTTGGATGCATGTTCCGCGTTGTTGAGAACTTCCAAAAACACAAGTGTGTGCTTTATACTTGTCACATATGGATGGAAAATCCGTTGTTTTTGCATTGACGACAATAAATGAATTCGAGTTATTCGTAGTTCCGGTGTGATGGATAAGAATGTCCTGGTGATTAGTGTTCCGTTTCATATCCTTTTCTATCGTAACACAGGATGGACACTTGCCCCCAATGTGGAAAAATATGTCCTAGCTGGGTTAAAAGATAGGGGCCGGACACTCGTAGCCACCGGACATTCTTAGCTTTCACACTGGTTCACGAAACAACCAGGAAAGCTTGACTACATCATTTGCAAAATGAGGGGTGCACCTTCTCGCAATTTTGTGGTATACCGTTTATTTGTTCGTATGAATGTTTTGCGACTGTTTTGCGACCATCGTACGAACTCTGTGAACAAATCCCCTTGTGTGTACAATATTGTTAGAATGGCGCGTCAGTGTGTGAACAATTAGGTCTATAAAACTGTGATAAAGTTGCGAAGAAAGTTTTTCTGGCGACAAGAATTCGACATGATATTGAAGTGTTTGATTAATTATTATGCCATTTTCAATTTCTTGTGTTTAGGACATTTACTCTCTGTGCCGAGAAAAAGTGATGGACGAAACTACGATCTCCATATATCTTCTGATATATTAGCCATGTGTTTTTATGCTATTGACATTGTTTTTGTCTCTGTGAATATCAATGATATGGCATTTTTAATGTAGTTCCGTATACCAGTATTCATAGATCAGATGATACTTGTATGTCCATAGGTTATATGTTATTAGTTTGCACGGTGCTGAACGAGTCCTGGGCGCGAGTTCGCTTATGAGTCCGTTCCTTCAGCTCAGGACGAGTATATACAACACCGTACAATCTGATCAATTAATTATGCCACAGTTTGAGACAGGAATGAAGAATAAATGTAAATAGTTGATCAATTTTCGTTTCAATTACATTGAATATCATTTTGACCGATCGCCAGCACTCTGATCATACAGATGTTGTTTGGACAATTGCCGTATATCATTGTATATAAACAAAAAAATGTTCAACATGAATGCCCAACTATCCAATAATATAAACAGTATTGGATATACTTGTGATTATATACAAAAAATTGAAGAAAACCACATAGGTGTATAACCAGTCCAACTCTAGGATTCCGTCTATTTTCTGTATATAGCTTTTGGTTTAGGAAATCAAAGTAGTCTAATAATGGAAAAAGCTTCTTTATGGCATGACTCAATAATTGAGAATGGGATTCATACAAATTTCCTTCCACGAAAACATCACTATCTCAATCATCAACGAAGCGACAGAGGGATTAGTGTGTAGTCAGCTTAGTTTTCACCTCTTCAATTAGTTTCTATTTTATTCCATAACTCCTCAGCCTTTCAATGAAATATGTTTTATAGTTGTCACACAGGTATTATACTCTTTGGGTATAATACTCGTGATGTGAATTTACGAATTTGAAATTTTGAAATAGATTTCGATTTTTTCATGAAAATATCATAATGAGATTATGCCTTATCTTATTTTACATCATATGTATTCTACTTGACTAACCATTAGTTCGTAGTGAGATTTGTGGGGAGTTATTCTTGTTTAAAAATGAAAACTCTAGTGAAACACGAACAGAGCATTTACCCTGAATACATGTCTAGCACATAATTTCATATATGGAAAGAAAACGTCTTCTTCAATTGTATGCATACACAAGTACCTGTGGGATTGAATAGTTTGCTAGAATTCTCACGTAGGTCTCAATGGCCTACACCATTGGGGTGTTATTGGAACTGTTATGGTATCAGTCATGAAACAGTGGCAAACATCTCAAAATTAACTTACATCATCTCTATTACTTTCATGGTTACTCTGAAAAACACGCACCTTGGCAGAGAGCGGAATCTGCCTTAAGGAAGACCAGTCGTGTCATCTTTAGGAATTCCGGATCCCATTCATGACCTCTCCGAACTAATTCAACCAGATTTGAGCGAATAGAGAGCGAGGCAATGTGTTGTATATTCCATCCTCTGTGAAATCGTGTGTCGGTATCACTGTTCGTTTTTAATTAGCAGACGCCCTCATTCCGTCTCCTGGCATATTCTCATAATAATAATCCCGACTTGTCAACTAAGCTGAATCAGTCTTTTTTCTTTTCTTTTTGAATAACAGCGTTCAAACAGTTGCAAAGCGCACGCTTTCATTCGGGGTGGTACGAGCTATACGGACCAGCAATAGAGATGTGAAACTGTATTTTTAGGGTCTTCTTACTGTATACATTGTATATAAGGCAATCTCAATCTCAATGAATCAAGAAGATATCATCTTAACTTGCCGATATGTGAAACTTGAGAATTCTCACCAAGAATTTCAAAGAAATATTCCGTCAATCGGGTAGCCATTTACAAACGGTGTACGATATTGCGTCTACATCATAGAATCCGCGGTCGTCAAAACATATCTCTCAACATCAAACGAACCACTACTCACAACTGAGTCGGGTGGCCAAGGGATGGTATACAAGCATTGTCATGGAATGATTCGCTCTGCATTCTTTGGTAGTTGTTGATAGCGACAATATATGTATATAGTATCAAAGAGAGAGAGAGAGAGAGAGAGAGAGAGAGAGAGAGTGAATTAAATTCTGCTTTTGTGAGATATCTAGATCAAAATTATAATATTGAAAATTTTGTCAACTTTCTTATTTTGGTGTACCAAATGTCAATTTGAAAATTGAAATATTTAAGTAGCTCTTTGAATAGCTAATATGTGTGGTTGGGGTTTACTACTAGTACTTGTCAATCATGTTCATTTAGATAATGTCCTGACGGCAATTTTCCAAATAACTCTTTTTCAAAATACGTTACCACTATTACCACTGATTTTTTTTATTGTATACATAGATATAGCCTCTTGAAGATGACAACATAAATTGTGGAAAAATTTAGACTTCTTGTTATTCGGAGTGCCAAAATGAGATACATGTATTAAATACATATTTCTGTATACATGTACATTTTAAAAAATAATTTACTATAGATTCAAGTGATGATTCAAATGTGTGCAGAGTCAAATACTGGTCCACTCTAGAGAATCAAAGGGGTTCATATCCTTGAAACAGTGTACATTCGAAGGATGTATACCTTTATTGAAAAATAACATACTCTGTTCAGTGTAAGTCTAAGTTAGGTACTCAAGCTTGTATAACCTGGTCAGTGATGACTAATTAATAGAGAATCGGACAAAATCCACAGATCAAGTGCATTGACCTACAGTTTAACCCGTAACACTTCAAGTATGGTGATACTGAAATTGTGTCGTTTTAAATTTATTTAACCCTATCTGGCCTGAGCTTTTGGGGGCTAATTATTTTTCTTACCCCTTGAGCTAGGGGGTTGAAACTTACCACAAAAATCAGAGAGGGCCGCCTTGATGACGTCACAGTGACGTCATTATCGAAAACGGCATTTTTTGGTCGATTTTTCGGTCAGACTTGTCGATTTTTTTATTTATGCAATTTCTCCGCAAAAACTGCATGATAAATTAGTAAATATTAATGTGATGTGAAATAAAATAGTTTTTGCCCACTTTTCATCGCGAAAAGCAGAAATTTTGAAAAAATATGACAAAACATCACTTTTCTGGAAACCACGTGGCCGCCATGTTGAATTTGCCCATGATCCTCTTCTCGGGGGGTTATGCAAATAGGCTCAAAATGCCCCCAATATGATAAACTATAAAGTCACGGAGATTCAGCTCTCCATTTTTATCGTTCCGGAGAAAGCGCAGAAAGTTTGGTAGGGGGGAATGCTCCCCCCCCCCCAGGCCAGGTAGTGTTAATTTGGTCCCTCCCCCCAGGCCAGGTAGGGTTAATTCGTGCTTAGTAAGCTAATCCACAACAGTATACAACTTTTCTCTGATTTAAGGAAGTCAATTCCGATTTCGCAATAAAAATCTTATATTGAGATGTAAAAATGGTGCCTTCATGCATGGTCACGCTAACAAAATCAAAAGCTTTCAGCCCGTATTATAGCCTGGAAGATCATTATACCCAAATTCCATGGAAATCAAACAAGTCGTTAAGAAGTCTTGTTACATAGGTTTACCTACGTTCATGTATATATCGTCATACTGCGATCAACAAAGGCCACGAATCACGATCATATATAAGAGTTCATTGAAAAAAAAACGTTAATCATGATAATGGTTCAGAAAATTTTGATGCAAAGTCAGGGGATTGTAATTCTTAATTCAAATGATCATTCGGCTTGCAACGGAAGTGAATTATCATGTTGACAATGTTATATTTTAATTGTTTAGCAACATAGAATATTACAATTCACAATTTCTCACCTATCAATTTGATCAATTTTCATTCACGAAAAACTTTTTCTGAGATGCACAAAAAACGCCATGAAAGTAACGTCAGCAAAACTAACCCCTTTTTCAAAAATTTGTCTATCATTCGAAATCATTGCATAGAAATCAAACAAGCCTTTCTTACAAAATCATGTTACAACATTTCACCTATGCCCTAAGTACAGTGCCACCTAGTGGTGAACAGTAGCCTCCAAAACACAACCAGATAAATTTTCGTGGCGGTGGATACGGCTGAGCCGTTTCTCGTGAAAACAGAAAAGCTTCCACTTCATAGAAATGCTCTAATAATACGAAGATTATTAATATTTCATACATCTCTGACGGTGACAAAAATAAAGCCTAGACAATCGTTTCACGTTATGTTTGAGCATGTGTATATTCGGAGCAGCGAAACAACATACCTTGTTCGCTTCTCATTGAACACGCCTTCTGGATGCAATCATGTGTTGTGTTCAGCAATGTTGAGTGAATACTGTTATTACTATTCAACCATATCGCTGTAGTATCATCAGTTTAAAATGGCATTGACTGGTATTCCAATTTGATGTAAGTTTTTTTTTACTTTTCACCATTTGACGTCGATCAATATGGTACCAATTTGCAGAGTAATGCAAAATTCATTGATTTATTGAATCCGATATATCGTAATTATTATCAACATCAGTAAATGCGATACTTTTCACATATAAAACTGACGCTTCAGATATGCATGTAATATATGCGTATATTTTCACATTCTCCCAGTGTTAGACCTGTAACCCTTGACTGTCTTTCTGTCATCCGACAGAAGGCGTTATGCAGTCTGATGATATGAGAATGTTTTTTTTCAAAGAAAAGTACAATCTCATATTTTGAATTGAATCTTTGTCCGAGCTGATATAATTATAGAGAAAGGTTTTTACAAACGCGAAAAATGATCTGATCAGTAATTGAATTAACGAGTCGGGTTGTTTGGTTCGTTATAACTGTCTTTTGTCTCAAATTGTTAGACTGCTCAATATTGAGTTACATAGTCTGTGCTCCAGTGGTCGGTGGTTCGGGCGGTTGAGTAGAACGCTTAGTAATCTACATTCAGCCTTTACATGGCATTTTCACGAGTGAGTTTTATTTTCCGGATAAATTTACATTTGATGTCACAGAAATGCTTGCAATGGAACATATAATGACTTTGAAATTTGACTGTATTGGATCAGCGATTAAGTTCGTTTTAATGGGAATCAAAAATAAAACCTTTGATACGGTAGATTGGTCGACTCAATTCCTGTAATCAATGCTCTCACCCCAAAAGACATTCACAGCTTGTCGAATGAATCAACAAAAACATCAGATCAATTCCTCCAATATATAAATCGATGTTGTTAATTCAACTATCTACATATGCATAACGTAACCATTGTTATCACATCCTGGACTGATAACTGTTATCCAAATATATCCATGGGTAGCCTGACTACTGGGCCAGTGGCGTCTTTGGGGTTGTTCTTGTATACATTCAGTGTGCGTTCTTTGAAGTCCAGCAGTGCTGCAAATGTAGGAAACACGAAGATACAATTTAACACAGGAAACAGCATCCCTTTACAGATCGCATAACACGACTGTCTTCTGTTTCTGAATTACATAGGTGATGCCATAAGGGTATAAATATCTTGCTGTCCATATTCGGAGACTAATATAATAAAACACTAGTGCCCTGTATTACCTATTCAACCTTAAATGTGATTGGCTATTCGAAGAAAATGTCTATTTCCCGTCTGAAGAGCGCTACAACTACCACAATTTTGCCATATTTGAAGTTCAGAGGAAAACCACGATGTTCGGTGTCATCCAGCTCTAATTGTTATTGGCTGTGCATGACAACGTGCTTTCCTGTTTGAATGTTTGAGGAATTATCCTATTCACTATCATTGGTTCAACATGTTCATTAGGTATTTATGAGACTCAGTCAGTCAATGTAGTCTTTCACTTTGATACGTGCAGGCGTTGTCCATACGTGTAACATTCCATAGTGGTATTGAACGGACAGTCGATTCTAAGGCTCTGATAACTAGCATGTCTGAGGAATTAGACTTGTTGTTTACATGTACACGCTGTACGACATGGTCAATAAAGGAGCTGCACTGCACAGTGCAAACTGACGGCGCAGAACGTTCCGGAACAATCTCGCGTGTGTTTATGGTTTTGCACGAAAGCGCTGTTCCTGATAGTACTCACGTATGGACGCTGTCCCAGACTGAACTTAAATGTACACATTGTCCAGTACTTTGTCGTCACGCTGATCAAGACAGTAATTACAGGACATGAGTCTTCGAGACTTTGCTTACACTGCATGCTGTCGAATGCGTGGCTTATACCAGAGTACTCATAGAGTATTGAAATATGCATGTTGTATTTCCCAATTCTTGATCGTTGCCCACAGTACCTGCATGGGTACGCTGTCCAGAACTTGATCTTTCTCCTGTATCAGACAGTACCCGCATGTTTACGTTGTCCAGGACTTGGTCTTTCTTCTGTACCAGACAGTACTCGCATGTGTACGCTGTATGTGACTTGATCGTTGCCCTGTATTAGACAGTACTCGCATGCGCCCGCTGTCCCGGTCTTGTTCGTCGCCCTGTATCTGTCAGTGATCGCATCTGTATGGCGCTCGGGACTTGATCGCTGCCAGACAGCACATGAATGTGTACGCTGTACATGATAGTTGCTCTACAGCCGACTGTATTCGCATGTTCACTGTACAGGACTTGCCCTGCTTAGACAGTACTGATATGTGTACGCTCCAAAGGATTTGACCCCTGCCCTACACTATGTACGCTGCTCAGTTTCTGATGGTTGCCATGGACCAGATCATACACGCATGTGTACGTTGCCCAGGGCTTGATTGTTGCCTTGCACCAGGTAGTACTCACATGTGTACTGTGACCAGGACTTGGTGAGTGCTCTGTATCAAGCTGTACTCGCATGTGACGTGACGTTATCTTACACGATCGAACCAATCAAGGCACTACTTACATGTGTACACCGTAAAGGGTTTGGTTTATACGGAAGTACTTCCAAATGCATGCTATTCAGTGCTCTCTCAGACTGTGTACATGTACTTACATGTGCACGCTATTCAGTGCTCTCTCAGACTGTGTATATGTTCTTACATGTGCACGCTATTCAGTGCTCTCTCAGACTGTGTACATGTACTTACATGTGCATGCTATTCAGTGCTCTCTCAGACTGTGTACATGTACTTACATGTGCACGATATTCAGTGCTCTCCCACATCGTATACATGTACTTACATGTGCATGCTATTCAGTGCTCTCAGACCGTATACATGTACCTACATGTGAATGTTATTCAGTGCTCTCTCAGACTGTGTACATGTAGGCCTACTACATGTGCACGCTATTCAGTGCTCTCCCACATCGTATACATGTACTTACATGTGCAAGCTATTCAGTGCTCTCAGACCGTATACATGTACCTACATGTGCATGCTATTCAGTGCTCTCCCACACCGTAAACATGTACTTACATGTGCATGCTATCCAGTGCTCTTCCACACCGTATACATGTACTTACATGTGCACGCTATTCAGTGCTCTCCCGCATCGTATACATGTACTTACACGTGCACGCCGTTCCGTTAGACTTGTCAGTGGCCGTCAATCCTCGTCTGTACACTGGGTGGGTTGGGTGGTTTGTATCACCTAGGGGAACAGAAATAACTTGAAATGCAATATTTATTCACAACGTGCAATTTTCAGATCAGTAAGAACAAGGGTACATGTTCATTACAATTGTTGAATGAGATATACGTGGTTTCATCAAACACAAACGGATCTGCTGAACTTCATAATTCTGCGGAATTATCAATTACACGATCTTCGTTCTTTGCCATTATGGTGTAATGTGAAATCATGTGACTCTGTCAGTATGTCGGCACCTCTTCATACATCCCTGTCCTTGTGGGTGAGCGTAACTTAACTTGGTGAATGAAAGTGTGAGCGACTGTGGGTGATTTTCTTGGCATCTACGCTGGTGGCCGAAAGTACATCGCCTTGGTGACCGAAGGTTGTTTTCCCATGGAGTTTAGGGTATATCGCCTGGGTGTGTGACATGGTTGCGCTGAATATCTTGTATCTTGGTAGCTCAAATAGTCTGGGAGGGGAAACCTGGTTCCAAGCTTTGATAAAAGGAAGGTGTGTTACTTTCAAACAACAAATGTTACCTTTGTGTCATATAGTTCGCCGAGATGGATAAAAGGGGTTTGGGGGGTTTGTAAGTGTATGGTAATAGAAGAAGCAGGTTTGTCAGCTAGCAATGTGTATGACATGCCGGTCATGTCGAGAACCTGCCGCTTGATCTGTGAGGTATAGATTTTCATCTCGCAATACTCAAGTCACAAGGAGTGTAGAGCGCAGTGGTATGGAATACAATACTATACCCGTGAGTACAATGGAAACACCCGGCGCCTTCGTATCCATCGCTAAATTGGGAAAGCATTTTTGAAGAGGACTAAAGAGATGGCGAACTTTATACTGGTGAGAAAATATACCGGGTATTCCATATTTGCTGAACACTCGGTCATTCATTTGAAGAAATGGTCAAATTCTCATGTGCATATATATATTAAAGACATGCTCTCCGAGTTGATACTCACGCCGATGATGAATTACGAGACGTTCCGAATGATCAGTAAAGTTCAGGATCATCGACGAGCAGCCCAGACTACGAGGCTCACGATAGTTCGAGCTGACCGTATTTAGACCTACAATGGGCTGTCACTTGATCCTCGTGTAATACAGTGGACTGCTGCAGTACCAGACGGAAACAAAACAAACACATACACATCCATATTTTGTATTAAATATACATGAAGTGAATGGAAATTGAGAGACGATTGGATCAGTGATATTTCCGACCAGAAGTAAGTTCCCAAGTGCTCGTTTAGTTCCCAAGTTTACTCCGCGAAATCGCCCCGTTTCGTCATAATATTTTTCCATGGTACTAGACAACTTATTTACTAGTTTAACCAGGAAATAGATGTAAACTGGTGTATGCATATGGCTGTGTAAACACTTTCCAGCCATGCCACCTTAGTTCACAGTACAAAGAGTTGTTTTATGAGATAGAATTAGAGGATTAGATATGGTGAAAGATATAGGCAGTGTGTACTAAAGGACTTAACTCAGCTCATCTGATAAAGTATATATGGTAGAAAGATTAGTATATTAACGCTATCTGGCCTGGGCGATTTGGGGTGTACCGCAGAATGATATATTTTCGTTATATCTAAGATTCTATATATTTAAAAAAAAAAAAAAAAAAAAACGAAGATGCCTCCCTCTCAAGAAAATCCAACGGCGCGTATAGTGCAAAGCACCCTGAGTGAGGTTTACTCATTGGTCAAATTTAATGTTCTTGATAAGACATCGAGTTATTTACGACTTAACGTCTAAATTAATTTGCACCACGGTATATATTATTTACAGGCATCCTATAAATACGAATTGTGGCAGGCTTGGCGATTTTATACCATGGTATAAAATAGTTATAGGCATCCTATAAATACGAATTGTGGCAGGCTTGGCGATTTTATACCGTGGTATAAAATAGTTATAGGCATCCTATAAATACGAATTATGGCAGGCTTGGCGATTTTATACCATGGTACAAAACAATTATAGGTATCCTATAAATATGAATTATGGCAGGCTTGGCGACTTTATACCATGATACAAAATAGTTATTGGCATCCTATAAATACGAATTATGGCAGGCTTGGCGATTTTATACCATGGTACAAAATAATTATAGGCATCCCGTAAATACGAATTATGGCAGGCTTGGCATGTTATACCATGGTACAAAATATTTACAGGCATCATAATTATTTTATACCATGATATAAAATGACGACTTGTGGCAGGGATGGCCAACCATAGAGATTCATCTAATGCCCTATATTTGATGTGAACACACAACCCTGAACCTTGAACCTTCTTCGCTATCTAAATTATCAGAGGAAAGAACCAGAAAAAACCCCATTGGAATTCACATTACTTTGAGGAACAACAAATGTGTGTGTTCATGTGACATACAAGGGTGCTGTTCCTATTCAGATCGTATTGTAGTGGTGATTTGATAATGTATATCCATAATATCAAGCAAAGATAGGCCTGCTGTCTGTAGCTCGGTGTAAACAATCTTGTATTATTATTTAAGAACTTTTTCTAGTTAGGCAAAAACAATATATCTGTTTCCGGTTAAGGAACCCGACTAATAAATTAGAGTAGCTACACTGTCAGAATTTTTGGTTATAGACGTGACGTGCCCAAAATAGGTGGGTCAAAACACTGGCAGATGGATTGGGTCAAATTGACCAGATATTTTTGGGTATAGACGTGACGGACCCAAAGAGTTTGAGTCTAATTCCATTTTGAGACAAACATTTTGGGTCCTTTTGACCCAACTATTTTGGGTACGTCTCGTCTTACACAAAAATTCTGACAGTGAAGGACCCAAAACTGTTTGGTTCAAAATGGAATTTGACCCAAACTCTTTGGGTCCGTCACGTCTATACCCAAAAATATCTGGTCAATTTGATTCAATCATCCTGACAGTTATAGATACAAAGGAAACATTATTTTACAAATTAATTTTATTGACTTAATAAGGGTGAGTGAGTTAGGGTTTAACGTCGCGTTCAGTGCTATTTCGGCGATATAGCGACGATATATCTAACTACGATATGATTAGCTGGACATGTGTGAATATTCCATTGAGGTGCGCGATTGGCTTATATTCTCTCGCATCTATTTAGAATCTAATTAGCAAAGCTGCTAATTTGCAGATATTTTCTAGGATACTTCGCTATTTAGAACGAGATGCTAATTATACAATATATTCTGTTTCCCCCAGACAAATCCACCGACCGCAATATCTCCCCTGCATCGATTCAACTGAACGTAAATGTTGAATGAGAATTTTTTCCACTACCAGATTATGCAGCAGAGTAAACTTGCTGAATGATCGACAATGTTCGAGTCCCTCACACGAGGTACACCAACTGATTCGGGTGAGTGAGAATATCGTTCGACTTGTCCGTGACGTCAATGACAAGTTATACCCCAGTGAGGTCATCGATCCTTATTAAAGTGGATAACGCTCATCTTCCATGGTTCAAAGTCAACATAACCTGTGACGTAACATGACGTCAAACGCTGAATAGCTCTTTCCTTAACTGTCATCGAGACAAAGCTTCACGCGAGCACATTCCATTCTTCACAGTTTGCTCATACTGAGAATGTCGGCGTTTTCCGTTTCGAATTACACGAATGATTTGTATAAAATGTAGACTATATACATATATGCGAAGCTGGGACTTGGAGCTCTTGTTCCTCAGAAAGAAACAATATATTGTCTAATTAGCACTTTGATAATCGCATCTAAATTGCATCGATTCGCACCTCGTGGATACTTAATATATTGTCTATTTAGCGTAGATTCGCAGATTCAATTTTACACGCCGGCTTCACAATATATTGTCTAAATAGCACTCTGATAATTGAATTTAAATTGCACAGATTCCCACGCCGCCCAGACTTAATTAAAAGTAGATTGGTATATCATTTCCATGTAATTTCTTTTATGTTCACGATCCACCGAATTCACAATGGCGGGGTCCCTTTCGGAGTTTTCAGCTGTTTCCCGGAAGGAAATATTGTCTAATTAGCAATTTAATATATTGTCTATTTAGCGTAGATTCGCATGGTGATTTTATCTCGTCGCCATCACAATATCTTTGCCATATAGCACTTCGATAATTGCAGGTGATTCCACCCAGACGAGACTAAGGTTATTTAGAGTACATTCGCAGATCATTTGGTCTACATTCCAGCGCTATCGAGTTTTCAGAGCAGAGCAAATATATTGTCAAATTAGCATACATTCAAGGATATTTCGTAATATTCAAAGTCACGTTTTTTCTGTGCACCACCAAACTGGTGGAGGTGTTGGCAATTTGGTGAATGGTCGAACACCAAGGGAAGTCCCTATCAGCGACCACTCAATATGCCGAACAGTCATTCGAATGACTTGGCCAGTTTAAACATAACGTCCGCAGAATGGCCGGATACAGATTTATCTTTTTTTCTCTGGTATATCATCAAACAGAGAAATGCGTCTTTCGACAAGAAATAAATGATATGCGACCATGAGCGAAAATATCAGTTGCAGCGGGGTTTTGTTTTACCGAGTTTTTTCTATCGAAACCCAAATTATATGAGTGTCGGCCTAATAAACTATGCTTTGAATATTTCCATGCCAGGTTTTATCTTTCTTTGTACATTGTCGTTAGCACATACAAGATATTATCCTATTTCATTTTCTGGGAATAAAGAAAAAGGACGAAACAAACATTCCTAGTCCCCCCTCAAGTGACAGATCTCCAGTAAGAAGTCGAATATATAACGAATCCGCGACATTTCGGCATGCAACATTTCGGCACAAAGCGAAGAGTACGGCATTGCGGCACGCGACATTTCACATTTCAAAGTCGCGTGCCGAAATGTCGCTTTACCGAAATGTCGCATGCCGGAATATCGCGCCACGAGATGTCCTGATACCGTATATAACACAAGGCTATTTTATGGATAACAACTTTTGTATCCTGTACACAATATTTTTGTATGTATCACTGTAAATCGACAAGAGTGTTTCATTACAAGTAACACCACCATTTTAGTGACTTGTCAAGCTGAAATGAACATACGGCCGTTCTGATTCTTCGGGGAAGCAGCTTCTTTTGTTAATAATGTCGATGGACCCCAATACCACCCACTGAAGAGACAAAGAGACGACTATAGCGCCACTACCGGAGGAAGAAAATGTCAATGCGAATGATGTGTGATAAATCATACAAGATATAAGAATGTAGCATTAGTTATAGCATGGAGCAAATATTATGGTTAAACACTATACCAGGGAGAGTCCAGGTTTTAGCTTTCGTGATTAACGCCCTTTATTAGTATTGTTCTTATGGTAACAATATGCCTTTTCTAGGTTCAACAATCAATGGTGAAGCATTGGTTGTCATGAGCGACATTGC
>JAVTVY010047348.1:0-22670 GCA_036873755.1 Hanleya hanleyi | reverse complement strand
CGGGTTAAAGGTAAGTTTCGGAGGTGTGCAAGGGCACTATATCACATCGGGGTATATATTTCATCCAAGTATAGCGGAAAGCGGTTGTCGTGAATAACAACAAGTTCAGCAAGGTTTATACAGTTTATTATCCCCAATGTTACATCATACTCAGGCTGGGGGAGCCGCCCTGGGTATGTTTAGTTAGTATGTTCACAGCAAAACAAATTGAAATATCAACCATCATGTTTTATTATTTAACGCACCGTCACATTAGGTACAAGTGTTTACTGAGCTCAAGTCAACGATCAGCATGTAGACATAGAGAGTATATACGGCATGTTATGCTATTCATCAGTGCAAGGGTGACGCATTCAGCCGATGGGTGTGGTCGGTCAGCTTGGTAACGAAGAACGTAGCATTGGTGACCCTCTCTACGACCCATTGTGTGTTGGGGCGTTGACGATGTGCCCATCTCAAGAGATCCACGGTGTCCAGTTTCTCCAGCATCGTCTCTAGCGACGCCCGGTTAATGATGGTGAACGGTTGGTCAAACACATGGCTGTTATTACTGGCATAATAATACCGTAACTGGTCCGTCTCTTTGTGACGTAAGATGTACCCGAAAGCGACATTCAATCTGAAGACCGTAGCTTGGTCATTGAAAATGGCTTCCACGTAGCTGCGTAGACGGGTGAGGTCGGTCAGTGGGAAATTGTAGATATCTGGAATGGGGCGATCACGGTGGAAAACGTGCCGTATCATGGGCCATTGGCGCCGATAGATGCCATTCACTGGATGGGCGTCCTGTAACAGATCGCTAGGAATATCCATTGCATCTTCCAGAAAATGTTCGATGTCGTCAGGCGTATGACTGGCAACAGTAATGCTAGGGACTGGCTGGATATCTAGGCTCTACTGAACTGTGGGTATAGGCGGGCTCTCCGTGATCGCATCACCAGTGGCATTCGTCTTCTCGGGCTCATCTTCACTGGATCTGAACCTGCTGGGTGCCTCTTTAGTGGGAAGTTGTCGCCCAAACTGTAGAGACAGGGTATGAATCAAACGCTGATGCCGTCTTAACTGACTGGGTCGTTTGAAGAGTTGACCACATTCATTACATTGTTCCGTCGTCCCCTCGTGGAATGAGCGTTCGTGGTGCAGTAAATGATCCTCCCGATTAAATGACCGTGCGCAGGTTATACAAGTATACCGTGCGCCGTTGTGGATGAAGGGCTCGTGCCGTCGCAAATCTTCTAGGCGAGTAAACTGCTTCTGGCAAGTTGTGCAAGTGAACATCTTGATGCTGTTTCGTGCCATATAGGTCTTCTCCGCCATGATATCTTCCACACCGTGTTTAAGGATTATGTTTTCCACCATAAGCAGATCACTTATATCGGCTACATGCTGCATCTCATCAACGAGGCGAATACGGTGCTGTAGAAGCTTAGCTCGGTGAGGTGGCTCCATGACTGTTGGCTCAGGCTGGTCAGGCAAGTAGCTGCTATGGTCAGATAGGCTGGTGAAGTTGCACTGGTGAGGCAAGTAGCTCCTCTCGTGAGATAGGCTCAGGCTGGTCAGGCAGGCTCAGGCTGGTCAGGTCAAGCAGGCCAATGAATGCAGCAATGCCCTCAACATTCCCACTTTATACACCTACATTGAAGTACCCGGATGGAGGCGCGGACGTCACCGAAAAAAACACATACAACTCACCACATACAGTCACCCCCTCAAGACCCTCATACATACCCGAAAAGAGACGGACGTCACCGAAAAGACACGGACGTCACCGAAAAGACACGGACGTCACCGAAATTCTGGCGCGAAAAACCCCACAGGCAGGTCAGTAAATGCATTCCTATCGTGTTCCCAGGTCACGCCCCATTCACCCAGACCCGCATACATACCCGGATGCAGGCGCGGACGTCAACGAAATTCTGGCGGGAAAACCCCCTTAGACAGGTCAGTACATGTCCAATCATGTTTCCTACTGGTTCCTCCAGCGTGGATGTGCTGTGATGGAGGGGCTAATAAAAGGATTGACCTGTAATCTTTGTTGTTGTTGCTCTCTTTTTGGGCTAACAAATCAGAATAGTACTTATCACGAACTACATCCGTAGAGCTACGTCTAGGCGCGCATGTGTGACATGGTCTATAAAACACGTCCCTCTGGATCCCACACTCCCATTCCTACGGGTTACAGAGCCATGACGGACACCCATCCGTATGCGACTCGCATTTTACAGCATGCGACCGTGGTTAATTCACTCACGGGTTACCGAGCAGTGGTTCGGTCCATGTTTGGAGATGGCGACGACAACGAGGGGCGACGCCAGATCCTGAAAGAGTTCACAGAAGCGGTCCTCGACAGAGTGCACACGATGGAGAGGTGTGCTATCACTCACCACTACTGGACTATGACAGCCATCCTTGATGCCCGGATTATGGAACACGAGCGCTCACGCCGGAACCAGCGACGGCTCGTTGGCCTAGTCATGGTCTGTGCCCTATTGACCCTGACGCTGTGGCATTGACAGCGACAGAAAAAGAACGGCTCTTCAGAGCCTTCACAGATGCGCGTATGTACAACCGATATATACGAGGGTCAGTCACAGTGTACGTCATTCACCGTTCGTCATTGGGTCAACCATGTCACCGAGGGACCTGACCATAAATATGTAGTAATCACACCTACTTAGATATCAGCCAGTATAGAAGACAGCCGTACCTGCCGGTTAAAACCATGAGAGAGGCAGTCAGCAGGTCTTGTCAGTCTCTTGCAGTCCAGGTCAAATCGTTCTCTGGCTTCTCTTGCAAGCCCGCGAGTTACTCTCATTGGCTAGAGGGCAATCAGCGCCCTCTACCAAGGGGGGAGAGAGAGAGGAGACAACTCTTGTAATATTAAAGCAATTGTCTCCCATGCTACACTGGCCTAATGTTCGTTAATAGTCTGTGATATTCTATCACTGAAATGTGAGAAAACCTATTCTTACTACAAATACGAGAGACAGTCAGAGGGTGTGTCATTCACCGTTTGTCATTGGGTGAACCATGTCACCAATTCTACGAGCCATCCTTCCCCTTACACCCTGGGTGGGGTTACACGTCTATCGAGATAAAGTCACTCTCGTGGAAGACCGTGGAGATGTTTGCTGGTCGCGCGCTGAGACCGTATCGAATACCGTTACGCTACACCGTGACGGCTGGACCAAATTTAAAAGGGTGTTGAGTGGTGAGCTCGACGGAAACCTCACCCACATAGACAATGCCATCTACGTACACCGTGGACCCTTCTTCCCACGCCTGGGCCGTTACCAAGACCCTACGCGAGGCTTCACCCTAGACCCCGACCTGTGGACAGCCTTCGAGAAAGAGGTGCCTATTGTGGACCAGCTGTTTACACCGGACGAGCGATCATCAGGCGAGTTGGAGTGGGCTCGTGCCCTGAGAGAAGCGGCGGCAGAACCCAATGAACAAATTTCTAGCAATGAAGCGGAGGCACACGATGATGCTAGTGATTACCCGGCTAGACTCCAGTGACATGACCACCCAATCCTTTGATCTCACGTCATAAACTTTTTTCTCTCTATAAATACGAGAGACAGTCAAATCTGGTATCATTCACGTACTGACCATGACGGAGCATATAATACTGGCGTATCTCAGCTTGACCCCCGAGGTTTTCCTGCACGTTTATGCGGATAAGGTCGATATCATGGAGGAGGTGGGAGACATCTGTGATGCAGACCCTACACAACCGTGCCCGGCCCACATTCGTCTGTCCCAGGAGGGCTGGACCAAATTCAAACGGGTGTTGTCTGGTGAATTGGACGGCGACCTCATCCACTTGTGTCACGATGTGTACATCCGACGCGGCCCTTTCTTTGCTCAATTGGCTCGGATAGATGGGGGCACAGTGCATTTTACCCTTCACTCTGATCTATGGTCTGCATTGGAAGATGCCGTGCTAGATGTGGATCAAGTGCTTATCAAGCGGTCGTCAGACGAGTTGGACTGGTCATTTACCATGGACACTCTGTGGCAGAAGCCAACGAAGAAAATCAGAAAGAAACTCCGGCCCAAGATATACCCGTCATAAATAAACGATAGAGCCAGGGTCCATCATCATTTGTCACCATGAAGAGCTGGGAGAAGGTGTTGGATAACTTATACTACAGTCCCGACAGTCTGGCGGCCTATAGTGCATTGACGGCTCTCTATCGAGCGGCCAAACCCCAGGGGATACAACGTGCTCAAGTCCGAGATTGGTTAAGAAAACAAGACACCTATACCTTACATCGAGCTGCCCGTCGCCATTTTCTACGGAACCGGGTCATTGTGGGAGGACTAGATGCCCAAAGGCAAGCGGATTTGGTCGATATGAGCGCCTTTGCCAAACACAACGATGGAAATCGGTATATCTTGACGTGCATCGATATCCTGTCGAAGTATGCGTGGGTGGTACCCATCCGGACGAAAACGGGGGCGAATCTCATAGCGGCGTTCAAGGACATCTTCAAGACCGGGCGCAAACCCATGTATTTGCAAACCGACGAAAGCAAGGAATTCCTCAACAGACCGTTCCAACAGTTTCTGAAAGCCCAGAAGGTGTTTTTCTTCCATACGTACAACGAGACCAAGGCTTCCGTGGTGGAAAGGTTCAACAGGACATTCAAAGGAGGCATGTATAAATATTTCACCTATAAGAATACAAGGCGGTACATCGATGTTCTCCCGAAACTTGTGAGTGGTTACAATCGAGCCTATCACCGGAGTATAGAGAGAGCCGCCATTACCGTGACCCAACGCAATGAAGCCCACGTCCGGCGTGTCTTGTATCCCAGGCTATCGCAGCGAACGATGAAGGGGGTGTACAAGGTCGGGGACCCTGTACGGATCAGTAAAGTCAAAGGTCAATTTGAGAAAAGTTACTTGCCCAACTGGAGCGATGAGCACTTCCTGATTAAACGGCGCCTACCCCGACAGCAGCGAATCTATGAACTGGAAGATCTTCAAGGGGAACCGTTGCTAGGGACGTTTTACGAGACGGAATTACAGCCTGTCGTAAAACACAGCAAGACTACTACACGGTGGAGCAGATTTTGAAAACGGAACGTCGACGTGGCAAACTGTTTCATTTCGTCAAATGGCAAGGCTGGCCCAGTTCCTTCAATTCCTGGGTCGCTGCCAACCAAGCGAAACGACTATAAAGCCAGACACCACTGCCGTCATCCTTCATTCCACGTTCGACCACAGTGCTATGGACAAACAACAGCTGCCTCTGAACACAGCGTCTCCCAAAACGCGCAAAGCGCAAGTGGGCTTTGTGGTGATAGTGCTAACCCTGCTGAGTGTGTTGTACGGAGGTGTTTTATTAGGCACTGGATTTTCCTTCCCGGAAGCCATATTCCCGCCTATTTTCTGGCCCGGCCGATTTACGAATTTTGTTGTTTTTCGATTTTTTATTTCTCTCAAAAACTTATAAATACAATAGAGAATAATTGGTGTTGCTCAAATAAAATTAAAATGCCCATTTAAACCAGAAAATCTTATGTCGGAGGGGATCCGCCTCTCCCAGGCCAGATATGCTTAACTATATGTGGCCTTGCCACGTGCTCCGAAATAAAGCAAACTATAGAGAGCCGAAACTTTGCAACTTTGTAACTTATCATATTGGGGTCATTTTGAGCATATTTGCATAACCCTCCATCTGGGGAATGATGAGAAAATTAAAATGGGAACTCTGTGAGGGTATAAGCCTACCAGGAATGTGATTTTTGGGATTTTTTCTTCAAAATTACGGAGTTCCGTAACATTGAATTTCACAAACGTCCTGTAAAACAACGTGGCGATCAATATAATTCGTATACTATAATAGATATTTTTAATGCGTACGAGTTAACATCGACACATGTTGTTATTGAGCCTTAAAGTTGGTCATGCATTCTTACTCCAGAAACAAACAAAGAAGAATGAATTGATGAACAATCAATTTGCAGTAGTATACTCTGTACTTAAACTTCACAATCAAAGCAATGCAAAATGTATTTCTATTAACGAAGCATGAACTTGTTGTATATGAAGCAGTACGACGAATTACTTTAATTCTCTTCGTATAAAATATTGTTCTGTATGCTGTAACTTAAGCAATAAGTTATGCCAATTTTACAGTAAATGTGTTAAGCGTACTGTATTTTATATTCATGCCAATAAATACTGTATTTTGAAAAAATATGCAGTATCTTACTGTATACAATGTAATACGGTAAACTACTGCTTGTATTACAGTATTATACTGTAATTATGTTTTGCAGTAAGTTACTGTGAAAGAAAGCAGTAACTTACTGCACTTTTACAGTAAAAAATTACAGTGTATGTTTGTTTTTTAGTCGCCAGACTTCGTCAATACTTCATAGTCTCCATATTAACATATGCAATGAAAACGCGGATGAGATATTAAAAGCTCTGTCCGAGAATCCATCGTATTTCTCGGTTCTGAATTTGAGGTGCCGAGGGAAGCTTTCCTGTGAAGTTATACGGTTGTTTTTTAGTCGCCAGACGTCGTAATTTTTTCCCCGCCTCTTGCATATAGCTCCAGTTTATTACCCGTATATGGTAGAATTCTGCTGGTGGAATGTCAGTCCAAGAGTCTCGCCCTCTGTACATCTTATTCCACAAATATATGTAGGTTTATTGTTTTGGTGAGAAATTTTAGCCGTACGACGTCGAGCATTACAGGTTGTTTTTTTTCTGGATATTTTTGCATTTACCAGGATTGCCCCATGATGAGGCGTTTACTCCAACAGATGTCCTCGATCCTCATCCACTAACATCAGATGCGTTATTGATTGATCTGATCTGTCATCACAGCTCCCGAGCTAGCGTATCTAGTCACGCTTAAGCCGGTGCTAGGGGAGTAGTATACACCGAGCATTTCGAGCCAAAAGCGCTTCACTGCGCATGCGCAGAACCTTTTGTGACGTCACAGCGACCTGTTTTGGGGCGGTTTTGGGGCGGTGTGCGCATGCGTGTGGTTGGTGGGATGGAGGTGGTGGTGGGTTTAAGATGGCGGCTGTGGTTGGTGGGATGGAGGTGGTGATGGGTTTAAGATGGCGGCTGTGGTTGGTGGGATGGAGGTGGTGGTGGGTTTAAGATGGCGGCTGTGGTTGGTGGTGGTGGGATGGAGGTGGTGGTGGGTTTAAGATGGCGGCTGTGGTTGGTGGGATGGGGTGGTGGTGGGTTTTAAGATGGCAGCTGTGGTTGGTGGGATGGAAGGTGGTGGTGGGTTTAAGATGGCGGCTGTGGTTGGTGGGATGGAGGTGGTGGTGGGTTTAAGATGGCGGCTGTGGTTGGTGGGATGGAGGTGGTGGTGGGTTTAAGATGGCGGCTGTGGTTGGTGGGATGGAGTGGTGTGGGTTTAGATGGCGGCTGTGTTTGGTGGGATGGAGTGGTGGTGGGTTTAAGATGGCGGCATGGTGGGATGGAGGTGGTGGTGGTGGGTTTAAGATGGCGGCATGGTGGGATGGAGGTGGTGGTGGTGGGTTTAAGATGGCGGCCTGTAATAAACATAATCTATAGGTGTTGTACCATGTTAATAATATTACCCTCAAAAAAACCTCTAAGCCATATAATAGTAATAAACATAATCTATAGGTGTTGTACCATGTTAATAGGATCAGTCTAGCATCTGTACCACCCTAGGGTCGAGTGTTTATTGTCCCGTATATCTCCGCAAGAAAACAACAAACAAAATGGCGGCTCCAGGATGGTGTGGGGATGCCCTTTCCATATCACGGCGTCGACCGTAGCGCCATCTGCACACATTGACGCAAGGGAGACAACTCGTGTAGCCTAAGGGTATGGGCATAGCCGTGTTGGAGCTAGGGGAGTTACTACTGGTCCAATGGGGTCGAGTGAGGTATCAATGTGAAGCTTAGGTGAAGGGGCATCTGATGGGCTGGGTGTGGGGTTGAACTAGCGGCATTCTGCGCATGCGCGGTGGCCCAGGGGTATGGAAATAGCCGTGTTGGGAGCTAGGTGAGTTACTACTGGTCCGATGGGGTCGAGTGAGGTATCAAAGTGAAGCCTAGGTGAAGGGGCATCTGACTGGACTAGCGGGTTTGAACTAGCGCCATTCTGCGCATGCGCGATAGTGGAAATAGCCGTGTTGGGAGCTAGGTGTGTTACTACTGGTCCGATGGGGTCGAGTGAGGTATCAAAGTGAAGCCTAGGTGAAGGGGCATCTGACTGGACTAGCGGGTTTGAACTAGCGTCATTCTGCGCATGCGCGGTGGCCCAAGGGTATGGAAATAGCCGTGTTGGGAGCTAGGGGAGTTACTACTGGTCCGATGGGGTCGAGTGAGGTATCAAAGTGAAGCCTAGGTGAAGGGGCATCTGACTGGACTAGCGGGTTTGAACTAGCGTCATTCTGCGCATGCGCGGTGGTCCAAGGGTATGGAAATAGCCGTGTTGGGATCTAGGGGAGTTACTACTGGTCCAATGGGGTCGTATGAGGTATCCATGTGAAGCTTAGGTGAAGGGGCATCTGACTGGACTAGCGGGTTTGAACTAGCGTCATTCTGCGCATGCGCGGTGGCCCAAGGGTATGGGCATAGACGTTTTGGAGCTAGGGGAGCCCCTAATGGACCAATGGGGTCGAGTGAGGTATCCATGTGAAGCTTAGGTGAAGGGGCATCTGATGGGTTGGGTGTGCGAAGCTCTCGTCCAATCAGAAGCGGGTATTTCAAATCCGTCCCAGAGCTCTCGTCCAATCAGAAGCGAGTATTTTGACCCGGTGCATTATGGGACATATCCAAGATGGCGGCACGTATGTTCAAGATGGCGGCACATCCGGTGTCGAAAACTGGCCATTTTTGTCGGGATGTGGTCACCTAGTGTCGAAAACAGGACCCTGTATGGATCCCGCTAGACGTGTTGGAGCTAGGGGAGCCCTTAATGGGCCAATGGGGTCGAGTGAGGTATCAAAGTGAAGCATTCGTGAAGGGGCATCTGATGGGCTGGGTGTGGGGTTGAACTATCGGCATTCTGCGCATGCGCCGTCTGGCCGTAGTATAGAAATAGACGTGTTGGGGTGGTGGTGGGCCCCTAGTGGGTCGATGGGATCGAGTGAGGTATCCATGTGAAGCCTAGGTGAGGGAGTTACACTAGGGTGTCGTTTCCATTCTGCTGCGCAGGTCACGTGGTGGGGTTGTGACGTCACTTCCGGTTTTCACTAAAACTACCTCCAAACCCAGAAGAGTTCCAACGTTCAACCCTCCGGGGTGTTTTCCCGCCCCGCCCCGCCCCGCAGCGCGAGCGCGCGCGCGTCATCACGCGGGGGTTCTCCGGAAGTGCGCGTCATCCCCGGCAGTGCCCGCGCGGACGCGGGTCAAAAGGTCAAAGGGTCACCTCCAGGTCAAACGGTCCAATGTCCAATGAGACAATGTTGCGGCATCGCTATAGTCACAGCTTGAGCACAAAAAGGGGATTGTAAATGAACCTGGGAAAGATGGGCAGGTCCATTTGGACCAATCAGCGGTCGAGAAAAAGGAGCCAATCAGCGGTCGAGAAAAAGAACCAATCAGCGGTCGAACAATCAGCCAATCGAATTGGGGTACTCACGGTGTGCTTTCGCTGACGTCCGCGCCTACATCTGGGTTCTTGTACACCCGGGTAATGTTTTCTGGACATGGATGGGTTACCTTTGGCTCCATTCTAGGCCACTGATTGGCTAATACGGTGTTCAAAGCCAGTTTCATGCATTATGCTCATAGAACTTATAGTCATAATCTATACGTGTTGGACGAGTCTCTTCACTCACCGTATACACGTACCTCAATGAAATGCCGCTCCAAACCTAGACCAAAAACACGTACTTGGTCTGTAGGCTGATTTCATTGGCTCTCTATTTTTACTATAGTGCTCTTGCATTCTAACCTTGATGGGTTACATAGAACTTATAGTCATAAACTTAATCTATACGTGTTGGACGAGTCTCTTCACTCACCGTATACACGTACCTCAATGAAATGCCCGCTCCAAACCTAGACCAAAAACACGTACTTGGTCTGTGGGCTGATTTCATTGGCTCTCTATTTTACTATAGTGCTCTTGCATTCTAACATTGATGGGTTACATTTTGGCCCCATCCTACACCACTGATTTCAGTTTGACTGAATCTCCACATTGGGCATTTATGCATTATGAATAAAACACACAAGACAGGGTTTTTGGTGAGATCTCATTTTTTTTATTCAGTGAACAACAACAACGTGAGAACAACCACGTGAAAACTGAAGCCCAGAACAAGGGGCTTGTAATTAACTGAAGCCCAGAACAAGGGGCTTGCACATTGAAGCCCAGAACAAGGGGCTTGTAAACTTAAGCCCAGAACAAGGGGCTTGTCATTAACTTAAGCCCAGAACGGGGCTTGTACATTGAAATGATGGGCGGCCCAGTCATAGACGAGTACATCTCGGTCCTCGGCCTTGGGGTACTCGTCAAACATGTGGACGATGGTAGATAAGTCTTCCCCGGCATCGATGGTACAGGGAAAACAAGCAATATTGTCCGCACACCATACTGTCCAGGCTTTGCAACGTTTTAGTATTCCAACACCACGTCTCTGTGCCTTGATCCATGAAGTCTGTTAAATCGGGATGGAGGGGTGGCAGGCCGTACGGGTCAAAGTATTCGCCCTGCTGTTCTGTCAAGTACACGGCCACCCAGTGTTCACCGGATCGATCCATCGGGTCCGTGTTGAGAACGTAAGCAGCAGGATACATACGGTCTAATGGGAACACATCTCGGGCGAACACCCCTTGAAAGACCATACGTGTCTCTGGGTCATTCTCCAGCACGGTGGTTATCTGGTCTGTATCCATGTTAGGTGGAGAAGTCACACAGGACGTTGCGCGCCTTGTCCACTTGAATGATGTTGTCAAACTCGGCGTAGCAGATCACATTGACGGTGGTCGCCAGGGCTCGTGCAAAGTGGATTTCCAACCGTAAGTTGCCTTGCTTGGCCAGGGCCAGCTGATGGTCGTTCTCTAAGGTGGGGTCAGATCGAAACAGAACAACGTGTATCCGTTCGCGTAGTCCTCCCGACTGATCATATTCCCTTCGTCCTGGTTGATTTGACCGGTGGCTGTAAACAGGCTCTGATAGGCTCGAATGAAATTCCTCCGCCCAAAGTTCGGTGTTAAGGCCGTGGCTGGCACCTGTTGTCCATCCACATGCAGGGCCACAAAATTAATGCCGAAATGTTGAAAGTCAAACGGATTCTCTGGGTAGGCTCCGCTGAAACTGGTATTTTCCACACAGGCCAGGATCAATCGCTTGGGTAGTTCCCCCAGGAACAGGTTTTCTTTGTTGGCGCCCATATTTCCAGCAGGCACAGAGAACACTTTGGTTTGTACACGTCGGATAGGGTACTGGGCTGGTTTTGTTTCCAAGGCTTTACATGTGTCCCAATTGAACGGCTGGATTCGGTTTCACTTTTCGGACATACAGGACTGCGTCTTGGATGACAATCTTATAGTCCGCTGCATGCCCCTCTACGTTAGTGGCCATCAAGGCGAAGGTCGTTGGCGCCCGTATCAGTCAGATTTTGATGGGGATCTTGTTCAAGAGGTACCGGTCTTGCATGAACATGTCTGCATGCAGTCGACCCATCATATCCACCGAGGCACTGTTCGCAGTGAAAGCCTTCCGTTTGTTATATCCCCCATTGTCCGCCGTGTCCATGTGCTCGGGCGTGTCCTTGTAGAATAAAGCGGTTGTCAGCTGAGATTTTTTAGCCTCTCGGCCATACGACAACAGTGTCTCGATGTAGGCTCGATAGGGGTACGTGTTGGTGGAGTCACTGATGAGTTTGTCGCTGAGAAAAATATCCACCTGCTGAAACATCGAGTGCAGCCAGAGATTCGTCGGGCCAACCGTTGCTTGGTCAGCGATTCTGGTGCCAGCTCCATTGACCACCTTGGCTTTCACATACAAGTAGGTATGGGCTAAATCCACATAGGCCGTATCCGCATTACTGATGGTGAACTCGATGGGCCCGGTTTCGTTGATGATGGAGAGCGGGAGATGCTCCACCCATAATCCTTGTTCGACACTGGTCTGTGTGGACGGCACGGTCCACAAATCAAATTCACTGTTGGTGGAGGGGCAGGACTCGGCGTGGATTAAGGACATGTTTTAAGAAAAGATATCCTTTGTCTTCTTCGATGTGCGTCGTCGCTGGATCGGTCGTCGACTGGTGCTTGGTCTCGGTGGGGCAGCTCTTTTATTCCCAACGGTGCGTTGTGCTTTGGCCACCAAGACGCCTCTCGCTTCTTTGGCCCGCCGTTTCAAGGATTCTTTGGGTGCCGTACCCCCCAAGACATCACCGGCCACTTGCAGTCCACTGCGTACCGCTTGTTTGCCCATTGCTTTCACCCCACGCGTCACCAAGGGCAGGAACATTTTCACAATGCTGCCGAGTATGTTCCCCAGTCCATGTCCTCGTTGCATGCGTGCACCGCTAAAGACCGGAAAGCCACCCCCGGCCTGTTGGGCATAATAGTCGGCATAGCTGCGTGCATCGCACTCGTAAGGTACTTTCATTATGCAAAGTGGGGAGCACGTGCTTGTCGAAAATGAAGTGTCAGCACCACTTTTCCTCGTTCGAATGCCACCGGTCGTCCCGTGTCATCTCTTATATCCACCGTGATCGTGTTGATGTCAGTTTGTCGTACGGGCAAGTAGAGCATGTGGGTGAAACTGTGGGTGACTTGACCTCCATACGTCTTTTTAATGGGGACCACCCGTAACAGAGGTGTGTTGATATCGCCCACGATGTGGTTGTCCACCACGTCCGAGTAGACGTAGAGTCCGTACATACCCGACTTCATATCCATCGGCATCTCGCCATGGTGTTCGGTGGGACCAGCGAACGTCTTTAGATCGAAACCCAGCATTTGCTGTAGGATAGGATAGGACGTTGTGTGCGTTGTAATCGAAGTCCACGTGATTCTTGAAGGGATAGGCTTTGATGGGTCTTGAAGTATTCGTCACCCCCCGTAGCGCCTTATAATGCAACAGTCTTGACAGCCCACCCATGAACTTTTTGGGGGTATCGTATTGGCCTTCGGGCAGCGTGAGTCGGGTGTTTTTGCCTTCGTAGGTCACCTCGTACCACACTTCATTGGCTCGCACGTTGTACCACGAGTAAGGGTATTGGATATCCACGAGGCCACATTCCCACCGGCCAGGTAAATGTAACGGTTGCGGTAACTGGGTGACGTACTTGGCCACGGTGCTGTCAGGAAACACATCCAGCGAACTGTTACTGGGTAGGGTGAGGTAAAACATGGCGGCTGAGCTGTCCTGCTGCTGCTGTTGGTTTTAATAGGTGTTCCAGGCCTTGGGCGGTTGCGTGCGGCGTCGTGTTCGTCGCGTTGACTTGCTACGTGTCACGGCTCTGGAGATGTGGGGTGTCCTGATCGAGGGTGGTTTTTTAAAGGTTTGAAAAGAAGGTGCCCGTTGTGGTGGTGGTGGAGTTTTGGGGGGTGACTCCGGTTCCCAGTCGGCTTCCCAAGAAGGTTGTGGTGAGAGTCGTGGTGCACGAGGCGGTGATTGCATAAAGGCCCAGCGGTGGGGGTTCCCCACCAATTCCTGTGGTACATGCATGTCTTTCAAGCCTTGAGCGAAGACCTCCCATCCTCGAGGATCCGTGTGCGACCTGCGTTTACGCATCAGATCATTCACTAAATCCGTCATGTGGGTCCCAGGGACCACCTGATTCTGTACCAGGAGTTCGCCTTTATCATTCCAAGTCATGTTAGGATTCTGTTTCATCCGTTGTAATACCAGGCCAGCTTGTTTCTTGAACGAGGCAGGTACACTCTTCAGCACTTCGTCTTCCACCCACTGTGGGGCTGTGGGGGCTACCCTACCCGGCGGTTGGAACGGTGCTGAGGTCGGCGGTCCGTCACGTGATGGTGGTGGTGGTGGTGGTGCTGTTGCTGGGGTAGACAGGGTTTTGTATTGGTCCATGAACGTCATGTACCGTTGAAGCGTCTCATTGTACCGTTGTACTTTCTCACTGTCGCTTAACCCCGGTCTCTGTAAGATCTGTTGCATCTCTCCATCGAGGGTGGTTATGGTCTTCACCGTAGGTGGGACAGGGTAGGGCGATTGGAGGTTTTGAAGGAACCGTGGTTCGACGAGGACCATTTTTTCGTGTGGTTCATTGTCGGCCGAAGAGTCCACCCAATACTGGACCCAACACGGAAGCGGCCAACGGTGCTAAGATGGCCCCGAGAAAGCCGCCTTTCTGTAACACCTTTTTCTTTTGTGTTTGATGGACCCGCTTGTGGACTAGGGTTCGGAGACCTGTCTTATGCTTGGCCAACTTGGTCTTCTGAGCCGGAGTCAGTGGTACGTTGCCTTTTAACAGGTTGTACCCGATCTCGCACAGACAGCGTACAAGGTCAGGGTCCGCACTGCGTACAATGGTTCGGACTAACTCGGGTGGGGCCGTCTTCAATACACGGGGCGTGGGAGCGTGCTTCCGTACTCGCGCAGACATCCTGTACAACTAATGCCAGAACCCACAACGCTGCTCTTTTTATCTACCTCAGAGACAAAGTCAACCCGGCTGTGGTATTCATTCTTTTTATTATTCTCCATCATCAAACACACAGACCCAAGCTGGGGGCGCCACTGTGGGTGTGTTTACATTATTTTTGCATGTACACGTGGTGGGCCTCTCCGGGAAAGATGCCGGTCCGTAGTCGAAGGTGGTCGGGGTGGCTTGCTTGAGGTCGAAGAGCATATACCCGTGCTGAGGGGTTGTGGCATCTTTAAAGGCTTCCAACGCAAACGGTGTGCGGCCGGGATATATCTGTCTTGCCAGGTGCAGCAGTTGAGTGGTATCTCTCGGGGTTTTGAAGACCACCAGGTAGTGGGCATTTAAGCTGATATTCCGATGTTCTTTGTTTTTACTGAACAGATTCTGCACAATGTAGATGATGCTGAGCCGTCGATGATGGCTGCCTTTGGTAAAGAGTTGGGTGACCCGTGCATCCGTCTCCGCCATGAGATCATCCAGAACCACCAAGGTGTCGGGTTCCAAATCGGCCAGGTTGGGTAGGCCTTCCACGAACGTGATGTGGGGCATTGCTGCATACGCTGCCTGCCATTCTCCGTAACACCACACGACTCGGGCAATGGGTGGGTGATCATGCTGTCGGCGTGTTGAAGGAGCTTCCTGACGAAGTGCGTTTTGCCGGAACCCGTCGGTCCTGCGATGACGCAAGTGAAGGGATGCTGCCACCCAGGGTCCATGGTTCGAGGTGTATCCCTTGTCGTGGTAACCCGCTCTTGTAAATTTCGTACGAGTGAGCTGGAGTGGTGGTGGATACAACGTCGGTCGTCGTTGTCTGTTCACTGTCAGGGATGGTGCTGGGGGTGGGTACAACGTCGGTGGTCGTTGTCTGTTCACTGTGAGGGATGAAATCCGGTGGGTCTTGAGACGTAGTGGGTGTTCTTGGTGTAGGTGTAGAGCTCGACGTGGCTTGTACACGGGGTGTGGTGGTGGTGAGGTGGTGGTGACTGGGCTCGATACGACTGGTGCTCTCTGTAGACCGGTTTCGCTGGTGCCTGGTGTTCTCAGTTGGTTAAGTAACGTGCTGACATAGGCTACGTCGTAAAACACACCTCCGTACAACAAACTCAGCAGGGTTAGCACTATCACCCCAAAGACCACTTGCGCTTTGCGCGTTGTGCGAGACGCTGTCTTCAGAGGCAGCTGCTGTTGGTCCATAGCACTGTGGTCGGACGTGGAATGAAGGAGGACGGCAGTGGTGTCTGGCTTTATAGTCGTTTCACCTGGTTGGCAGCGACCCAGGAATTGAACGAACTGGGCCAACCTTGCCATTTCACGAAATGAAACAGTTTGCCATGTCGACGTTCCGTTTTCAAAATCTGCTCCACCGTGTAGTAGTCTTGCTGTGTTTTTACAACAGGCTGTAATTCCGTCTCGTAAAACGTCCCCAGTAACGTTTCCCCTTGGAGATCTTCCAGTTCATAGACTCGCCGCTGTCGGGGTAGGCGCCGTTTAATCAGGAAGTGCTCATCGCTCCAGTTGGGCAAGTAACTTTTCTCGAACTTGCTCTTGACTTTACTGATCCGTACAGGGTCCCCGACTTTGTACACCGCCTTCGTCGTTCCCTGCGATGGCCTGGGGTACAAGACACGCCGGACTTGGGCTTCATTGCGTTGGGTCACGGTAATGGGGGCTCTCTCTATACTCCGATGATAGGCTCGATTGTAACCCCTCATCAGTTTCGGGAGAACATCGATGTACCGCCTTGTATTCTTGTAGGTGAAATATTTATACATACGGCCTTTGAATGTCCTGTTGAACCTTTCCACCATGGAAGCCTTGGTCTCGTTGTACGTATGGAAGAAAAACACCTTCTGGGCTTTCAGAAACTGTTGGAACGGTCTGTTGAGGAATTCTGTGCCTTCGTCGGTTTGCAAATACAAGGGTTTGCGCCCGGTCTTGAAGATGTCCTTGAACGCCGCTATGAGATTCGCCCCGTTTTCGTCCGGATGGGTACCACCCACGCATACTTCGACAGGATATCGATGCACGTCAAGATATACCGATTCCCATCGTTGTGTTTGGCAAAGGCGCTTTCATATCGACCAAATCCGCTTGCCACTGGGCATCTATTCCTCCCACGATGACCCGGTTCTGTAGAAAATGGCGACGGACAGATCGATGTAAGGTATAGGTGTCTTGTCTTCTTAACCAATCTCGGACTTGGGCACGTTGTATCCCCTGGGGTTTGGCCGCTCGATAGAGAGCCGACAATGCGCTATAGGCCGCCGGACTGTCGGGACTGTAGTATAAGTTATCCAACACCTTCTCCCAGCGCTTCATGGTGACACAATGATGATGGACCCTGGCTCTATCGTTTATTATAACGGGTATATCTTGGGCCGGAGTTTCTTTCTGATTTTCTTCATTGGCTTTCACAGTGTCCATGGTCAATGACCAGTCCAACTCGTCTGATGACCGCTTGATAAACACTTCATCCACATCTACCACGGCATCTTCCAATGCCGACCATAGATCAGGGTGAAGGGTAAAATGCACTGTACCCCCATCTAGCCGAGCCAATTGGGCAAAGAAAGGGCCGCGTCGGATGTACACATCGTGACACAAGTGGATGAGATCGCCGTCCAGTTCACCAGACAACACCCGTTTGAATTTGGTCCAGCCCTCCCGGGACGGACGAATGTGAGCCGGGCACGGTTGTGTAGGATCCGCATCACAGATGTCTCCCACCTCCTCCATGATATCGACCGTATCCGCATACACGTGCAGGAAAACCTCGGGGGTCAAGCTGAGATACGCCAGTATCATATGCTCCGCCATGGTCAGTACGTGAATGGTACCAGAGTTGACTGTCTCTCGTATTTATAGGGACAACCCCGTGAGATCAAAAGGATCAGGTGGTCATGTCACTGGGCTGACTGAGTCTAGCCGGGTAATCAATGGCATCGTCGTCGTCGGGTTCATGTAGTTGTTCATGGGGTTCTGCCGCCGATTCTCTCAGGGCACGAGCCCACTCCAACTCATCTGATGACCGCTCGTCCGGTGTAAACAGCTGGTCCACAATAGGCACTACTTTCTCCAAGGCTGACCACAGAGCGGGGTCTAGGGTGAAGCCTCGCGTGGGGTCTTGGTAGCGGCCCAGGCGTGGGAAGAAAGGTCCACGGTATACGTAGATGGCATTGTCTATGTGGATGAGGTGTCCGTCGAGCTCACCGCTCAACATCCGTTTAAATTTGGTCCAGCCGTCACGAGGTAGTGTCACCGTATTCGATACGGTCTCAGCGGGCGCCCAGCAAATAGCTCCACGGTCTTCCACCAGGGTGACTTTATCTTCATAGACGTGTAACCCCACCTGGGGTGTAAGGGGCAGGATGGCTCGTAGGTCGGATGACATGCTTGCTCCAAATGTCGAACGGTGAATGACACACACTCTGTCTGACCCTGGTATTTATAGTGTCAATACCACAGCGCCAGGGTCAATAGGGCACAGACTAGTATGAGGCCAACCAGCCGGCGCTGGTTCCGGCGTGAGCGCTCGTGGTCCATAGCCCGAGCATCAAGGATGGCTGTCATAGTCCAGTAGTGGTGAGTGATGGCACGCCTCTCCATCGAGTGCACTCTGTGGAGGACCGCTTCTGTGAATTCGTTCAGGATCTGGCGTCGTCCCTCGTTGTCGTCGCCATCTGCAAACATGGACCGGACCACTGCTCGGTAACCCGCGAATGAATTCACCACGGTGGCATACTGTAAAATGCGAGTCGCATGGGGCTTGATCTCCGCCATGGCTCTGCAACCGTAGAAATGAAGGTGTAGGATCCAGAGGGACGTGTTTTATAGACCAGATGTAGCTCTACGGGTGTAGTCCGTGATACGTACTATTCTGATGGGTTAGTCCAAAAAAGGGAGCAACAACAACAACACAGATTACAGGTCAATCCTTTTTATTATGCGTGAACATCATAGGAATGCATGTACTGACCTGTCTGTGGGGGTTTCCCACAATGGCGTTCACCTTCGTGTCTTTTCGGGTACGTCCGTGTCTTTTCGTTAAAGTCCGTGTATTTTCGGTAAAGTCCGTGTCTTTTCGGATCGGTGACGTCCGTGTCTATCATCCGGGTACTTCGCGTCTGCGCAATGCGGCTCAGTCGTACACCAGTACACCAGTCTCGATCCTCGACTTGGGGTAGAGTGTGCTAAAAATAGATCACCAGCTAGCGTGCTATAAAAGGGGAGCGGCCTTGCCGTTTCATCAGACTCTCTGTCAACCATCAAGATGTTCACTTGCACAACTTGCCAGAAGCAGTTTACTCGCCCAGAAGATTTGCGACGACACGATTCCTCCATCCACAACGGTACACTATATACTTGTATAACCTGCGCACAGTCATTTAATCGGGAGGATCATTTACTGCGCCACGAACGCTCACTCCACGAGGGCGCGAAGTAACAATGTAATGAATGTGGTCAACTCTTCAAACGACGCAGTCAGTTAAGACGGCATCAGGGGTTGATTCATGGCCCGGTACCATGGCATGAGCGACAACTTCCTACTGAAGAGGAGCCGCGGAAGGTCAAACCCAGTGAAGATAAGCCCGGGGAGACGAACGCCATTGGTGATGCGATCACGGAGAGCCCGCCTATACCCACAGTTCAGAAGAGCCTAGATATCCAGCCAGTCCCTAGCATTGCTGTTGCCAGTCATACGCCTGACGACATCGGACATTTTCTGGAAGATGCAGTGGATATTCCCAGCGATCTGTTACAGGACGCCCATCCAGTGAATGACATCGATCGGCGCCAATGGCCCATGATACGGCACATTTTCCACCGTGATCGCCCCATTCCAGATATCTACAATTTCTCACTGACCCACCTCACCCGTCTACGCAGCTACGTGGAAGCCATCTTCAAAGATCAAACTACGGCCTTCAAATTGAATGTTGCTTTCGGGTACATCTTACGTCACAAAAAGACGGACCAGTTACGGTATTATTATGCCAGTAATAACAGCCATTTTTTTGACCAACCGCTCACCATCATTAACCGGAGGTCACTAGAGACGATGCTGGAGATACTGGACACCGTGGAACCCTTGAGATGGGCGCATCGTCAACGCCCCAACATACAATGGGTAGTAGAGAAGGTCACCAATGCCACGTTCTTCCTTACCAAGCTGACCGACCACCGCCATCGGTTGAATGCGTCACCCGCACACTGATGAATACCATAAGATGCCGCACATAGTCTCTATGTCTACATGCTGATCGTTGACTTGAGCTCAGTAAACACTTGTACATAATGTGACGGTGCGCTAAATAATAAAACATGGTGTTTGATATTTCAATTTGTTTTGCTGTGAACATACTAAACATACCCAGGGCGGCTCCCCCAGCCTGGGTATGATGTAACATTGGGGATAATAAACTGTATAAACCTTGCTGAACTTGTTGTTATTCATGACAACCGCTTTCCGCTATACTTGGATGAAATATATACCCCGATGTGATATAGTGCCCTTGCACACTTCCGGAGAACCCGCGCGCGCGCTGCGGTGGGGGGCCGGGGCCCGCCGGGGCCGGAAAAGTTGGAGATCGTTTTAGTGAAAACCGGAAGTGACGTCACACACTTGCGCAGACCCACCACACCACGTGAACGCCATTGTAGAGAAAAAAACCCAGTACATGACAGACACAGACAAGTCTAGACATGGCCAGAGGTCACGCCCCATTCACCCCAACCGGAAGTGACGTCACACACTTGTTCATTGGACCATTAGTGGCGCCCCTAGCTCCAAAACGTCTAGCGGGACCCATACAGGGTCCAGTTTTCGACACTAGGTGACCACATCGCGATGAAATGGCCAGTTTTCGACACCGGATGTGCCGCCATCTTGAACATACGTGCCTTCATCTTGGATATGTCCCATAATGCACCGGGTCAAAATACTCGCTTCTGATTGGCTGAGAGCTCTGTGACGGATTTGAAATACTCGCTTCTGATTGGCCGAGAGCTCCGCATTGCTGTCTGTGCATGATATTCCTACCGTACATCCAACCCATCAGATGCCCCTTCACGAATGCTTCCCTTTGATACCTCACTCGACCCCATCGGACCATTAGGGGCTCCCCTAGCTCCAATACGGCTATGTTCATACCCTTGGGCCACCACGCATGCGCAGAATGCCGATAGTTCAACCCCACACCCAGCCCATCAGATGCCCCTTCACGAATGCTTCACTTTGATACCTGACTCGACCCCATCGGACCCTTAGTGGCTTCCCTAGATGCCAAAACGTCTATTTTCATACATTTGGGCCACCGCGCATGCGCAGAATGCCGATATTTCAACCCCACACCCAGCCCATCAGATGCCCCTTCACGAATGCTTCACATGGATACCTCATATGACCCCACTGGACCAATAGTGGCTCCCCTAAATGCCAAAACGTCTATTTCCATACCCTTGGTCCACCGCGCATGCGCAGAATGACGCTATTTCAACCCACTAGTCCAGTGAGATGCCCCTTCACGAATGCTTCACTTTGATACCTCACTCGACCCCACTGGACCAATAGTGGCTCCCCTAGCTGCCAAAACGTCTATTTTCATACCCTTGGGCCACCGCGCATGCGCAGAATGCCGATATTTCAACCCCACACCCAGCCCATCAGATGCCCCTTCACGAATGCTTCACTTTGATACCTCACTCGATCCCATCGGACCCTTAGTGGCTTCCCTAGCTCCAACACGGCTATTTTCATGCCCTTCGGCCACCGCGCATGCGCAGAAGGCCGATAGTTCAACCTCACACCCAGCCCATTAGATGCCCCTTCACCTAAGCTTTACTTTGATACCTCACTCGATCCCATTGGACCATTTGTGGCTCCCCTAGCTCCAACACGGCTATTTCCATATCCTTAGGCCACACGAGTTGTCTCCCTTGCGTCAATGTGTGCAGATGGCGCTACGGTCGACGCCATGATATGGAAAGGGCATCCCCACACCATCCTGGAGCCGCCATTTTGTTTGTTGTTTTCTTGCGGAGATACACGGGACAATAAACACTCGACCCTAGGGTGGTACAGATGCTAGACTGATCCTATTAACATGGTACAAGAAGCCCCTGTGCTGGTTCAATAATTTCAGTCCGTTATGATTCGGGCTGTAATGTTATTCCTTTTACCGATGTAAAAGTAGTAACATGTCGCACAGGGTCGCCAACGACATTCATGCAAAAACATCCCCCTCTCCCCCTCTCCCCCTCTTTCTAGTCCAAGCCCCTGTGCTGGTTCAATAATTTCAGTCCGTTATGATTCGGGCTGTAATGTTATTCCTTTTACCGATGTAAAAGTAGTAACATGTCGCACAGGGTCGCCAACGACAGTGACAAATATCTGCAATCATGCAAAAATACCCACCCTCCCCTTCTTTCTAGTCCAAGCCCCTGTGCTGGTTCAATAATTTCAGTCCGTTATGATTCGGGCTCCCACAGCCGCCATCTTAAACCCACCACCCACCACCACAAGCCGCCATCTTAAACCCACCACCCACCACCACAAGCCGCCATCTTAAACCCACCACCCACCACCACAAGCCGCCATCTTAAACCCACCACCCACCACCACAAGCCGCCATCTTAAACCCACCACCCACCACCACAAGCCGCCATCTTAAACCCACCACCCACCACCACAAGCCGCCATCTTAAACCCACCACGCACCACCACAAGCCGCCATCTTAAATCCACCACCCACCACCACAAGCCGCCATCTTAAACCCACCACCCACCAACACAAGCCGCCATCTTAAACCCACCACCCGCCACCACAAGCCGCCATCTTAAACCCACCACCCACCACCACAAGCCGCCATCTTAAACCCACCACCCACCACCACAAGCCGCCATCTTAAACCCACCACCCACCACCACAAGCCGCCATCTTAAACCCACCACCCACCACCACACACATGCGCACACCGCCCCAATACCGCCCCAAAACAGGTCGCTGTGACGTCACAAAAGGTTCTGCGCATGCGCAGTGAAGCGCCATTACGTCTAAATGCTCTTACATTACTACTG
>JAVTVY010047347.1:0-24764 GCA_036873755.1 Hanleya hanleyi | reverse complement strand
GAGTTTCTGCATAGGTCTATTGGATAGGTTTACACTTTATACAAATGGATCTTACACATTCTCTACATACGGAGTCTCAGATTGTAATATATTGGAATGCGTAAAAATGTTTTTGTCCAGAGTATTGGTGTCAGATACAATCTTCGATAAATAAACATTTTATAAGATAAGATAATCATAAGATAAAATGCTTAGAGCTAAGTCTCTTGGGCGTTTAATGATACCAGAAAGACATGATGTTTCTAGCGTTGAATCATTGGCTTATCGCTGCCAAGTAAACTTGATTTTTTTCCAAAAGATACTTGTGTCTTAGTACACCAGTTTTGTCGCTCATTCCGTCAAGCAGATAAGTTAGTTTATTGCTGTACATCTTAAAAACAAGAAGAAAAACCATGCATGTCAGATGTCACTCGACACACGTTATGCAAGTTTGATTCTGTATTCTCTACAAATTAAATTTCTCACAACGCGTGTCTGATGCTAGCGGAAAAATCTATTTGTCATGGATGTGAGCTCACGAATGATTTACATGAGGTGCGCATTTGCCTCTGTAGATATTCTTCTTATAACATCAGATTGAATGGCATATCAATATTGAAAGACTCAATCCTGTATTTTCAGAAACTACTAGCATCAACGGTTACAGTTATAACCAACAAGCAATAAATAAGTATTCCAGTGGGTACTACATGCGTCTCTTTTGGTTACCGTAACCTAGATTTGTTCTCATATGAATAAGACTATACGCAGATATTGAAAACTTACCAATTTAAAACTCGTTCCTTGTCATTCAACACATTTTATGTATCTCTTGGGTTTGGATAGTAAATCCCCATGTAGATGACGGCGAGAAGGTTATATATCCACCTTCATTGGATTCGAAAGAAAGAACCGACAGTCCTAATGGGGCGTCATAGGTATATATCTATTCCTATAGAGATGGAAAGGGATTATCGAATGTGAGAGTCGATTTAAATTTTGAATTTGTCAACTATATTGGGCTCATTATTTTATTTTATTCTTAAATTATGTATGTAGATAATTCATTTGATCTCTATGCCGATGACACGATGCTAACACAAATTATATTGCTGAGTCATATGAATAATGTAACTGGTTGGTATCTAGATGGTTTTAAATGATGACAAAGTCAAAAGCATTATTTGTTTGTACATAAATCGATACAGATTAACTTACTCTGAAATAACAATAACGATCGAGAATAATAATACCATTTCAGAATCAACAGTTGCTAGTACTCTTTGGTAGAATTAGGAATCTGTTACCAGCATTCGCAAAGCTGAGATTTTACCATTCATATTTCTACCACATTTTGATTTCTGTTCAGTCCGAAAGAGCAGTAGCTGTACTTTAGGAGATATAGAAATGTTAGCAAGGTTACAGAAGCTGCCGGAAATATATTGGATTGTCCTTTTGACACACCAAGTAACGAGATGTTTCAACAACGGAACTGGCTTTGTTTGTCTAACCACCATATGTATCATAGTGCATTGTTTTGTTGTCTAACCACCATATGTATCATAATGCGTTGTTTTTTGTCTGACTACCATATGTATCATAGTGCGTTGTTTTGTTTGTCTAACCACCATATGTATCATAGTGCGTTGTTTTGTTTGTCTAACCACCATATGTATCATAGTGCGTTGTTTTGTTTGTCTGACTACCATATGTATCATAGTGCGTTGTTTTGTTTGTCTAACCACCATATGTATCATAGTGCGTTGTTTTGTTTGTCTAACCACAATATATATCATAGTGCGTTGTTTTGTTTGTCTAACCACCATATGTATTATAGTGCGTTGTTTTGTTTGTCTAACCGCCATATATATCATAGTGCGTCGTTTTGTTGTCTAATCACCATATGTATCATAGTACGTTGTTTTGTTTTCTAACCACCATATGTATCATAGTGCGTTGTTTTGTTGTCTAACCACCATATATATCACAGTGCGTTGTTTTGTTGTCTAACCACCATATGTATCATAGTGCGTTGTTTTGTTTGTCTAACCACCATATATATCATAGTGCGTCGTTTTTTTGTTTAATCACCATATGTATCATTGTGCGTTGTTTTGTTGTCTAACCACCATATGTATCATAGTACGTTGTTTTGTTGTCTAACCATCATATGTATCATAGTGCGTTGTTTTGTTGTCTAACCACCATATGTATCATAGTGCGTTGTTTTGTTTTCTAACCACCATATATATCATAGTGCGTCGTTTTGTTGTTTAATCACCATATGTATCATTGTACGTTGTTTTGTTGTCTAACCACCATATGTATCATAGTACGTTGTTTTGTTGTCTAACCATCATATGTATCATAGTGCGTTGTTTTGTTGTCTAACCACCATATGTATCATAGTACGTTGTTTTGTTGTCTAACCACCATATGTATCATAGTGCGTTGTTTTGTTTTTCTAACCACCATATGTATCATAGTGCGTTGTTTTGTTGTCTAATCACCATATGTATCATAGTGCGTTGTTTTGTTTGTCTAGCCACCATATGTATCATAGTGCGTTGTTTTGTTGTCTAATCACCATATGTATCATAGTACGTTGTTTTGATGTCTAACCACCATATATATCACAGTGCGTTGTTTTGTTGTCTAACCACCATATATATCACAGTGCGTTGTTTTGTTGTCTAACCACCATATGTATCATAGTGCGTTGTTTTGTTTGTCTAACCACCATATATATCATAGTGCGTCGTTTTGTTGTTTAATCACCATATGTATCATTGTGCGTTGTTTTGTTGTCTAACCACCATATGTATCATAGTACGTTGTTTTGTTGTCTAACCATCAGATGTATCATAGTGCGTTGTTTTGTTGTCTAACCACCATATGTATCATAGTGCGTTGTTTTGTTGTCTAACCACCATATGTATCATAGAGCGTTGTTTTGTTTGTCTAACCACCATATGTATCATAGAGCGTTGTTTTGTTTGTCTAACCACCATATGTATCATAGTGCGTTGTTTTGTTGTCTAACCACCATACGTATCATAGTGCGTTGTTTTGTTTGTCTAACCACCATGCGTATCATAGTGCGTTGTTTTCTTGTCTGACCACCATATGTATCATAGTGCGTTGTTTTGTTGTCTAACCACCAAATGTATCATAGTGCGTTGTTTTGTTTGTCTAACCACCATATGTATCATAGTACGTTGTTTTGTTGTCTAACCACCATATGTATCATAGTGCGTTGTTTATATACAAAGTTTTTATACCATTGTATCTTGAAAACCTCTTTTTTCTCATATAAACGCTGTTCATAGCTTAAGAAGCGCTGCCATGATCAAATCTAGACTAAATCTTTATGTGTGTCGTGTCTGTCTTATTGAATTCACCACCTATGACACATTCTCCCAACGTCAGACTTTGTAACCTCCAAACCGTCGGTAAGCAGATGGCAATAGGGGATTTACAATCTGATGCCAAGGGAATGCCAGAGTAGCAGTTTGGTCGCATTTGAAACAGCATATATGCAGTATTTTAAAAATGGTCTAAGCAAACATTATTAGTCCGTTAACATAATTCCATTTTAACGCTTAATATAAGCTTCCATATCTTTTATGGCTTTTAATGATATTCATTCATTTTTATTTATTTATTATTATTGTCACATATCTTGTACGTATAATACTGATATCTATTCAACCTCTGTACATTGTTTTATTCGAACAGTTTGAAAATTGGCCACATGGGCTAAAACTGTATCTCGAATTGAAATAAGCTTATAATAATGCTAAATTCTGCCCATTTTAATTAGTCGTCTAAATTGGAACTTGTCAAAAATCAATACCTTCGCATTATTGTTTTCAGCATCTATAACAAACTGAACTCTATCAAATAACTACCATTCCCTTGACTGAGATAGAAATAATCATATATGTCATTTATTGTTCTTGTGAAGTTTTTAGTTATGCAGTCTATGAGGTTATAGGACTTTTTTGTAAGTATATGCCAGCATCTTTTCCCACCACCTTTACGAGTTGCGTTTAACTGTTATCTGTATATGGTAAGATTCTGCTCATGAGCGTTTCGTTCCCGAGACTTGCTCTCTGTACAAATCATTGTGATTTTCGTTTGAGACTCTCCTATTTGTTTTCTTCTATTCTCCCGTTTTGGCCGTTTCTTCTATCTGACGGTCACATAATTTATCACTTTCCATCAGATGACTTGATGTGTGTAGCGCATAATTGCCCTTGTATATTTGTATTCAATACCGCTCAAGCCGGTACTCGGGGCCGTGTGACGATGTCATTCAAGTTGCCACATGAACATTTACAATAAAACAGTGACTGAGATTCAAATTATCTCAGTGATAATTTCTTGTTCTTGTGATGTTTTTAGATATGCAGTCAGAATATTGGACTGTTGGGTCATATGAATGCTTCGTAGTACACCAGCATCATTTTCACCGCCTTAATATGTTGCTTTTAATTTGTTTTTGTATATCATGAGATTCTGTTGGTGGACGTTTCGTCCCCGAGGCTTTTCCTATGACCAAGGATTGTTATCTTTACTCTTGGATATTTGTGTCAAATATTGCACAAGCAGGAATTTCAAATCCGATGATATAAAGATACAATTGCAAATGCTTGTTTATATAACACGATCACTATTGGTTGCAAAAAAAAGTAATATAAAACAAACAAACTATGATACCAAGATTTTACTGAACACCACAATAAAAATTATGGCTGATATACTGAAACATCATGTTATCTGAAAATCATTCGTGGACTTCTTCATGCATTTGGGTACAATGGCGTGAGACTAGCAGGCTTTAGGGTCAAATGGTTCCTTGTCAGATTACCGTATCGTCCATTGCAGCCAAGTTAGTCAAGGCCCGGATCAGCATGAACAGGCAAGGGAACACACTCTGTCATGTCAGCGTCTGGCCTACTTCCCTTGCTCACCCTGTTTTCCGCTGATGTCCATCTCTTGGACAATTTATACTTGTTATCCAATTATTGTGCTGTAATGCTCGTTTTTTAAACTGATTTCTCATGCAAATGCCATTAGGATATTTATTACGTACGTGATACTACAGATGAAAACAAACAATGTTGAACTCCATTGCTCTCAATAAAACTGCTAATTAGACGCGAGTCGGAGAAAACTTGATTTGGTCTTTTTGTAGCTCAGCCTGTTTGGCTCCAGACAATCAACGACCAGCCTGAACGTGCTATCCTGCCGGAAGATAAAACAGCTTTGAAATTAAATTAATTGATGTTCATTCATACATATCATTGTAGCAAGATTTGATCCGTGAAAGATACAGATTCGGATCGGCGGGGAAGAAGGGGAGTAAAGGACGCAGGACAGTCGCTGAATTTGTGAGCGTGACATGCTGCAATTACATACTGCTTGTGGTGATTTTTTTCGGGCGTTAGCTCAGCAATGTTTAGATAGATATACTACACTGTGAGTATTATTCACTTGTTATGCGAGGTAGAGAAGAATAGCTCCATTTCAAACAAGTTCGATACAGATAGGAAATTACTGCAAATTTATTCGCAAACTACATTCTGATATCTCGATATGTATCTATATCGAAACCATAACCAGGCCATTCTTCTGGATCAACGAAACTCCTGCTGGGCACATCGCCGTTTGTTGATAATGTTTCTGCCCCGCAGGAGTTTCGTTAATCCAGAAGAATGACCTGGTCATGGTTTCGATATAGATATATATCGAAATATCAGAATGAATTTGTGAATACATTGACAGTAATTCCCTACCTGTATCGGACTTACGATGAATGGTGCTATTCTTCTCTGCTTCGCATAACAAACATATTATAGTCACAGCAAAGTGCGTCTATCTAAACATTGTTGAGCTAACGCCCGAAAAAATCACCATGGGCAGTATATAATTGCATGTCACGGACAATATCTCTTTAAGTTATAATATAGAACTAGCCTATTTTTGTCCAGGTCAAATTATATGGTAAAAAGTTTGTCCAGGTCAGTGTATATAGTGAATTCAATTGAGCATCGGCGATCATTGATCGGGATATTTTGACAGTCTTCCTTTCCTGATAGCCAGAAATAATTCACCGTTTTCAACCATGTCTGCATAATTATAGCTGCACTGTGTCCGTCAACATGCACTACATCGGTACCCTTGTTAATATAATGGTTTGGACGTTGATCTACATAATATATATCCCGAGTGGAATTTTGAATGGTTAACCTCTGATGTCCGTGGCCTTGGTCTCTTATGAATTGTGAAAATCGAATGAAATCCGAATAAGCCATTCACTTTGTTGCTCGAAGCATATTTCCTCGAAATTGTTGGCATGTATAATGCGAACATTGATTGATTGATAGATGACTGTATTTGTAAACTATTTGTTAACAAATGCGAATGGGGTCTGTAAATGGGATAATGTTGATATTTCGCATGTATACAGAAGCATAAATATAGAACACAATTGTTCGTGATTTATTATTATGTCATTACCATAGATCGTCAAAGCATGATCTTTGATATAAAGCTAGATAGATTACCGTACCTCTAATACCCTATTACAATACGAATCCAGCGATACCAACGAATACCAGAAAACCAGAAATAGAACCGACATAGAATGCAAATGCAACTAGAATATTGACAAAGCTTTCAGTCAAGCGACCAACATTACATAATATTTCATAATATAACTACAGAATCTCCACATCGTAACTGACAATAAATTAAATGATAGTTTGTGATTGAACGTAATAAAAAAAGAAGCTGTCAGCACAAGTCGCCATATTTGAAATGGCCATTGGATGCAACTATCATTAACTGTACCATCAGGTGTTACATAAACAGTTATACTGAATACAAGACTGGTTAAAGACCATGTTTACAGAAGGTATGACAAACCAACCAGTAACGTTACCACTCATTACGATTTTTTCCAACATTAATTAGGAGAATGAGGATATGTTACAACAATCCATACTGTCTGTTACCTTTGATGTTGCCGTGAGACAAACTACATTTAGCTCGTTGGAAAGCTCCAATATAATAATCTGTGATGTGGTAGCCTATTCTACTTGAACTCTGACAGTCTTGAATTTACATCAAAATATCACTCTACTCTATAACATGTGGATTTTTCAAATTATGTACCCAAATATGTGCTGAAGGTGTTGTAATCTCCAAATAAAGAAGCGGTCATTTGATGAGGGGAATCCCGCAGACGGGAGCGAGACAGTTGTTTACCTCTCGGCCAAATCTGGATGAAAAGGTATTCTCGTCCATCCGTTTGTCCATATTCCATATTATCACAATATTTCTGGAAGAACTATAGCCAAGCTCTCCAAATTCACACAACAGTAGTAGTAAAAATTAAAATAGATTTGATTCTATTAACATGATATCTCTTTAAATTATAATTATAGATATCCTATTTTCGTCCAGGTAAACTCATATGGTAAATGTAGATTTAATGATATTAGCACATCTCTCATGGAACTATACTTTTCAAATCCACGCTACAGATACATGTTCTCATTAACTACAATCAATTGATCATGATTGTCGCTGACCTAGTTTCCAATGTCAAACTATATGGTAAAGTTGCTAAATCGCAAAATATCTCTTCTAAATTTCAAAATTTACACCACAGACACAAATTTGCTCATTGATAAACAACCCTGTTGAGTTGACTAATCTTGACATATTTAAGAAGATCAAAGTAGATTTGTCCACCATTTATAGATCACTTGATCAAATATGAGTGATTTTAGTATATTTTATTACCATTCTGATAAATTGGGTCCAATTATATTAAAACTATATCTAGTGAAGAATCCTAGCTAGTCCTTCCATACACACTACGCATGAATCTAGAAATGGTGCAGAACCCCAATGAAAATATTAAGAAATTCGCATAGTTTTTGAATGAAGTTTAACGGTAAAAGCTTATTAACAAAGCTGATTAATAAACGGATTAAACTGATTTAAAGAACACATGTATCTGAATCCCAACAGCCGAGTGGTTTTCAGCTCATTGGGATATTTTTGTTTACATGATGCCATTATTTATATCTCTTCAGTTTTTTGTAACATATATGCATACATGTTTGTGTCTAAGTCATTGAAGTGTAAGTTGTTAGCTTTAAATACTGGTGAGCATAGTCCATGCTTTGTGTTTAACTTGGATTTTTCTTTTAGGTTACCCTCACTGACCTCACTATTGTGGTGACGAAGTTTCATAGACTTTCATCCAAAACTGGCTGTGTGGCAGACAAACACACAAACAAACAAAAACAGGGAGGGTTTTAATAAATTATTTTGTTAGATTAATGCAAGACAATCAATCTCATGAAAGGTAAAGTCAACAGTACTTGCAGAGCCGACTGGATCTTGTTAAAGACACGGTTGCCCAAGCAAAAGAACTTTGATGAAGACAAGGTGCAAAAAGTTCTTGCTCAAATCAAAACGTTATCGATAGCACTATTCTGTCTTCCCCAAAAGGGCTTCTACCTAGAGTAGTGCCACGAAAGCGTTATTTCATTCAATTCTTGGCTAAAGACTTTTGAATACTTATCCAATACATCACAAGGCAGATAGGCAGACCTATTAGTATACAACGTGGTCTAAATATACATTGTATACATCAGATCCAACATTCTCTAGACGGCTTAGTCCACAAAGAATGTCTGTTTCCATTGTCGGGAACTCGTCTAGCAATCTGTTTAAAATCAGATCCACATATGCCGGAACAATTGGTCTGAGTATAGATATACAGTACAAATCAGTCAGTATTGTATTATTTGATGGCTAAAGCACCCGCAGCCAGTTCTCTGATTTTTATAGAATGTCATAGGACTGATTAAATAATTACTGATATAAACCAGTTCATCTTGGGCTGGATAGGGACTTCAACATGATTGGATCGTCTCACCAGTGTACCATAATTTTCGGCCATTTCAGCATTTCGGCGAGGCAGCCGGAGATATAAATTCGTTGGATTCTGGAATAATTCAGCCTATTAAGTAATACAATAAGATATATCTTGGCTGTGTTGCAGAGAGTTTTGCAACAACAAAGCGCGTTAACATTGCATGCCGGCTCAACTCATTTTATCCCAATCGTTGTATTCTCTCGCAATTAGAACAAAACGAATTAACACTGCATGCAAAGTTATCACGTTTTGTCCCAAAGTGGATTTTGATTCAGTTTGTGACAAAGCGGGTTAGGACTGTCGACTTGAATGAAGAATAATCGGCGAGGCTGGCGTGTTTTGTGAAAAAAAATCTATTCAAACCCATCTACATATTCACCAATGCATTGGAGACCTACGGATATTGCTTAAAACGCCTTAATCATCTGCACAAGAGAGAAACTCTTTTTGGAGCATCTATGTCATCTATGTATACAAAGAGGATATTCCAGATCATGTTTAGCAAGCATTGATAAAATGAGTGTGTGTACCATCATTATCGATCATTTTAGCATTTTAACGAGACAGTCGGGTATTGTCGTGAATTGCTAGTAATATGTCAGAATATTTACTTCATGTATTTGTATATAGAAATGGTTTTCTTCACATATTACATTTTTTTTCATTTCTCATTGCTGTGAATGATTTCCATCAACTTAATCTAACGTTTTGTTCCTATTCACGCTCTGTATCTTCAACTTGTTTGTCTGGTAGAGGCGTAAAATACAAGCGTCTAGTCCGTCATTCATAATTCAGTCGTCGTCCATTGAGGAATATCCGCGTCCATAATCCAAAGACCTATTCCATAAACCATATAACAGTATTAGCACCAAATTCAAAAAAGACAATCATAGTATACATAAACATAGGCTAGTTTCCTGCAAGAGAGAAGCGGTCAACAGTTTCAAGGATGCCGACAAGACATCATGATGTTCCAAAAATATAAAATCCGTATCGCTGATCAGTATTCTTAATCCATAATAATCGTTCTAAAGTCGTTATCTAGAGAATGGTGTATTTCAGTCACGCTTTGATTGTGACTGTTCATATGAGCACCATGAGGATCTTGAAGTACATGGGTTCATACGGCCCCTAGCCCCGGGTTAAGCGGAATTAGACACAAGTTGCGAAACGTAGCGCCATAGATCTTGCACGCTACGTTCGTATTTTGCTATCAGCATGCGATATGTATCGCCAAATTTGAGAAACTTTGAGTGGAGGCGCTTGGAGGAATAACCCTGTTTTATAAGTTTCTGCAACAATGTTTTGTCACGTTGTTTGAAATCGTCACAATTAGCACAGGATTTAGCAAATGCTACTAGGCGAGATATGTATACGCCATATGCAGGTCCCACTGGAATATTACTGTCCAGAAAGGGATAGTTTACGATGTCGAAATTGTAATCATCTCTTTTGTCATAAATAAACAAATTGCTTATGGATAACAACTTCTAGTTTATTCAGGACGACGTTTCGATACAGGTACTAGTATCGTTTTCAAGTCAAGTTTTCATTGACTTGAGAACGATACTAGTACCTGTATCGAAACGTCGTCCTGAATAAACTAGAAGTTGTTATCCATAAGCAATTTGTTTATTTATCTACTTCCCAACTTCTAAATGCCACTTAAGGAAATCTGTTTTGTCATAAAGTCGACGAGAGAGAATGTCCGCTTCATTTTTGTAGAGATATAGATCTAAATATGATGTGCCTGTAGGGCTATCTGTTCTTTCCTTCAAATCCAGCGAAGATGGATATATATCCTTCACTGCGTCATTTATATAGCGATTATCCACAGCGAGAAGATCGTCTATATATCGTCTGGTGAATGCGAATGAACGGGCTTTGAATGGATCGGTTTTTGAAAGCGCCTGCATATAGTCATATTCATAAGAGAACAGATACAGGTCAGCCAACATGGGTGCGCAATTAGGGTGAGTGAGTGAGTGAATAGGGTTTAACGTCGCTTTCAACAGGGGTGCACAATTAGTACCCATTGGAATACCTATATGCTGTTGATATATTGTGTTGCCAAATTTCACAGAGATATTTTTAATGAGAAATTCAAGCAACTCTATAAACAAAGAAACATCCCATGAATGATATATGTTGTATGTAGTAGAGTTAAAGAATGCTTTATGGCTTCCGACATTAATATATCTACGATCAGTTTTCTTGAACACAGATACTATTAATGAACTTATACGGTCAATAAGGTCCTGATGAGGGATTGTAGTATAGAGAGTCGAGAAATCCCATGTGGATACATGTCTGTACGGTATGTGACCTTTAGCATCAAGTTCCTCCGTAAGACATTTTGAGTTTTTCAATATCCACATACATTCAATGCCAGAGTTTTTAGAAATAGTGGTGCGATACCTTTCCCAAAATGCTTTTACGTCCTGGAGGGCCCTCGTCAAGAGGCAAGCCTATAAATATATAGGATTGCCTCTTCGCCCATCCCAGTTTCCTTTGAGCTAATAAATATATTGCTTACACCAATCCTTTTATAATCGACTCCGTGAAAGATATCTACCTATCTTCACTTGATTCGAAGGAAACAACCAGTAGTTCAAACCCAGGATTCAAAATCTGCATATTCAAACAAGACGCCGGATTCCTGTCCAATCATTTTCTTCCACCTTTTTGGACAGTAACATCTTGTTACGTCTTCATTCAGTCTGCTCACATTTGGTGATAAATATCTCACTCTGGCAGAAAAAGACGAACGTGGTGTGTAAGGTATGATTCGCTGCGTTTATTAACTTGTGCCCGAGTTCGATTAGCCTGTGCATCAAATCGTGATTGTGAAACAGAATACACGAGGGAAATTCATTTGGATTATAGAGTATGTGTCCGCGATACGGATCTAATGATGAAAACATCGTGATACCTTACCAGCATCTTCTTATATATTATTATTTCATGCCGGTCTCATATATGGACGCGGAAGTTCCCCACCAATGATGACTGGCTACTGTATGCAGGAAGTGTGATTTGTGTTCATAGTGTTCATATGAACAGCCAAAATCAAAGCGTGACTAAGATAAATCATGCTTTAGATAACGACTTCACAGCGTTAAGGTAAGATTCTCGTAATAATGCGAACAAATCCGGCTGTTGTCACATCTCAGAAGCGCAGCGCTGAAAATAATCCAAGTGAATACCCCATAATGCAAATATTCGAAACGAAACCTCTCAGAAATGGTCTATCGAATTTTTTCTTTCGATTTTCGCTTGTCGTTCATTTCTCATTACCCTTACCTCGACCAGTAACATCAGAAATTTTAGATTTGATTTGCTCGATGTAGCAGATTTGTCTTGCTCTAAGCAAATCTGTTGTGTAGATCATCCTTCCAAATCACAGTCAACCGTACCAATAACACATAATGACATGTTGGTTATATATGTTCTCGGCCACAATGGTTGCTGCATTGGTAACCAACTCGAAAAACAGTGCAATTCTGGCAAATCAGATTAATTCTTGAGTATTTCTTCCAGCGGTTCATGAATCTTCGAAGGATTATCTGTTTACTTGAGCTCTTGTCGACAATCTACCTGTATTGGAATTCGAATAATGTACCATTTCAGACCAGCTATCATTAATCTATGTAAATTCGTGGGAAGGTCAATGCGATTAATAATCATTTTTTCCCCTAAAAAGTGACGCTGTTTACCATTTAGAACTAAAACCTGTTTACGACCACATGGATGTTATTTAATGTTCCTTGGTATGCTGATTTTTTACCTTGGATATCACTTGTAGGCGTGAAATGTCACGGCATGCTTGTATCAATGTTTTGTGAGACATAAATGAAGAAATGTTCTCATTTAGTCACAAAAGAAGCTTCCAATTGCTTTAGGATAAAACTGTGGACACCTCTTGACAAAAATAAAAGGCCAGGCTGCTCAAATATGTCTTCCCTGGGGGTTTACTCAAGAGATTTAGGATTTTGGGAACTCACCTAAAACGTGTCATCTTCGTATTGGCATTGATTGGCAGCTAGGCGAGGCTCTCAGCATGTTGTTGTCGCTTTAAGCACGACGTATTGTGACACGAAGATATAGAGTCAACCATAATCATGAAATACAGTTGCCATAATAGTTGTTTGATTCAAAGCGCAGTTGCAGTTCTTCTGATAATCTAATCTTATCTTTCAACAAAATGTAACAAGAGCGCGTTTCAGGAATGTATACGGGAGGAACACTATATTGTTTGTGTTCGGGTATCGTTTGGAGACTGGCATACAAGGTAGAAAATTAATGCACCCATACGCCAGAGTCGCATGTTGGGAATTTCCTTCAATCCATTATGTAAAAACCATATCCCATCATCATGGGTCCTTCGGTTTCAAGTTAATGGAACACTCGTGTGAGGCGATGGATCGTGTATTTGCGATAATGGCTGTTCACACGATATATTTGAAGCGATTAAAAGGTGCGTTCCCAAAAAAAAGATAATAACCCGATTTCGTCGGAACAAAACCTGTGAATAGCATATCATGGCGCTGTACACCGATAAGTGACGTTCGATGTGGAAACGCAGCATGCCAAGGAAGATCGAATGTGATTGCAAGCATTTCTTAAATTCGAAAACATTCGCAATGCCCTTTTTCGGAATTTGCACATAGAAATAATCGTTCATCTGAAATGGTAAATTAGTCGGATACCAATTTACGTAGATTGTCAAGAGAAAAGCCAATCCTTCGGAGATTCACGAACCATCGAATTAAAATAAAAATGCACTGTGGGGTTTCAATTTCCCGGACAACTCTGCTGTCCTTAGTTTATACTATGCCATTTCATTATGTGTTTCATTCTAATTGCTGAATAAGGGCGTAAATATCCATTATTCGTTCTGACCGAGTTCAAATATATTACTCTTTTTATTCCATCAGATTCACCTGTAATACGAGTTGTCAGAGCATTTCCATCATAGCTCTCTAGATTTGTATCTAATACCGCTTATGCCGGTGCTAGGGGCCGTGTGGTTATGTCATTCAAGTTGCCACATGAACAGGTACAATAAAAGCGTACCTGAGATACAACACATATCACGAATCGTTAGATTCTTGGTATGTATTTTAGAATAGGTTAACCAGAAGACTATACTCTGAAGTCATGTGGCTCTGCCAGTATGTCGGCACCTCTTCCCACTTCCCTTATATGTGTTGTACTTTTTACGTGTATATGGCGAGATTCTGCTCGTGGGCGTTTCGTCCCCGAGACCCGCCCCATGTAAAGACCTGTTAGTCTTTGATATATGTTGGCATTTGTGGGAAGCAGATGCTGGGTCGACATCGGGCCTTACAGACTAGTCTTTTGTGTTAGATGCCGTCATTTTCATCTGACGACGATACAGCTCACCAATCCCCAGTGTACGAGTTGTCACAGCGAAACAGCTCACCAATTACCAATATACGAGTTGTCAGGGCATTTCCATCATAGCTCTCTAGATTTGTATCTAATACCGCTTATGCCGGTGCTAGGGGCCGTGTGGTCATATCATCCAAGTTGCCACATGAACAGGTACAATAAAAGCGTACGTGAGATACAACACATATCCCGAATCGTTAGATTCTTGGTATGTGCTTTTGAATAGGTTAACCGGAAGACTATACTGTTAAGTCATGTGGCTCTGCCAGTATCTCGGCACCTCTTCCCACTTCCCTTTTTTGTGTTGTAATTCTCTCTATTGACCTCTCAATAAAGTTACATTTTGTTTTGGAAGTTAATTTTATTCGAGAGGTCCATAGGAATTGAATGGGGAAATCACCAGTAACGACATAATGACGTCATCCAGTCTAAAGGTTTACAATACGATATCAAACAAGTGGGGAGAGTCAAACTTTGTCCTTTCAGTCCTTACATGTGTTCTATATTTCTAAACGAAGACAAACATATATTAGGGTCATAACATATAACACACGCCAGACAGTGAACAGTATGCACGAAAAAATTCTAAGAATGGATAATCCTAGAAATAGGATAAAATGTAGTTATTCATTTACCAAATCCCCATCACTCTATCCAAGCATTCCTGGAAGTATTCCTCTCTCGGAACAAGCACGCCTACCTCGGTTTAAGCATGCATCTCTCCACTGAATAATTAATGATCCCATGTCGATATTTTGATACGGCTGTATTTAACCTTAAATATCGTGATAAGAAAGTCTAATATTTCCTTCCTTTCATTTGTGACTGGCGAAATTTATAGCTATGAGAATGAAAAGTTCAACAATATTTGTTTATCTATCACACCATCACTTCGTTTCATTTAACGTGAAATTCGTCACAGTTGTGTGGCCTTTTTAGTCTCCACTTACACTCACGTTGAGTTGATACCCCTAGTCCATACCTGGAGCCCCGGTTTTGATGAAGTCACCTCCGAATTAGTGGCTATTGTTTTGAACATTTCGGTATTCTATGCATAGCATTCACAAAAAGTACTAACACTGGGTCATCGGGTCGAGGCCAAATAAATTTAGGATCTGCATATTTACCCCAGTTACGAAAGGCAATCCTGATCCACTAAATTTTTGTGTCCATTTGAATGACACTCACAAAGCTTCATGCCTGAATTCAAAATGGCAGCCATGGTGCTTCCCTCGCATAAAGCTTTGATATTTTTATCTTTCCACATTGAGAAATTTTGCCTGAAATGAATTTACTTGTTGTCAAATAAGTACTAGAATTTCCCTGTGGTGTCTCGTTCCGGCGTGGAATATGTCAGTTCACGGCTCTTGTTTCCATAATATAATGGATGAAAAGCATTTTTTTCTACACAACAAGTGTTGTTAACGTAATCTACAAATAGTAGTCGCCTCAGTCAATAGTATTCAAACGGTATTCAAATTCTTGAATTTGTTCCTCGTTCATTGACGCATACAATATGGGTAAGTCTAGGTGGCTATCGGAGCGATAATAATCTATTCAGGATAGTCAAACACACAATATTGAATTCAACCTGTGCGAATATGATTAGGCTAAATATGGGGTAAACATATTTATATCTTCCTCGAACTTCCGCCTTCGACACAAGTTTCGAAATATTAGAAAGAAAATTCTGTAGATGCAAGACAAGATGTACGAAAAGTCTTCCTTACCCATGGCGTTAGTATCGTCGAACTGTGCGCTGTTCCTCACACAAAGTGGATGACTGGAGGATCGTCGATGGTTGGTGGACACATGTGACGATATATCGGTATATTGTAAACATCTGATCTGTGTCGTATCACCAGAATGAAGAACGTTATTTGGATGTCGATTTTAACTATATTATCAGCTTTGGTATTGCTACCGCCACTGACTCCAGGTAAGCGCTATAACTATAGCTAGTAACCTGCATATTATGTATAGTTCGTTTAGCATGTACTAGGCAAAATATATCTCATGTTGTATCAGATTTTGCACCAGGGTTTGTGTTTTATACTTACATACCTAGTGATCACAGCTTTCACAATCAAACCGGTAAATATCTCAGCTAATTGAGACGAAATTCTCAAATTCAAATTAAGATCTAGTGTTTTTAAACAGCAGTCAGACAATTATTTTCAATCCAGCCTATATGTCGGTATAGGCGAGTTAACGTTTTTAAACAATGAATGTTGCAGTGAAAGATTCAGTAAGGATTATATCATGGAAAATGGACATTCTGTCTTTCATCCTCAGATTACCCGATATTGTCACATATATCCGACTCCATCATTTGAAGGCTGAATTCTCTGAACTCCATAAGAATTTCTCTCATCCATAAATCGAAATGGCGATGAATGAAGCTTCTGTAGAATATGTCTGTGAATACGTAAAAATTCCACCTCATTTAGATCGCACCATATACCAGAATAAATCTAGCAATGCAGAATCACATTTTTAATCACTCTGTGTGACTGGTAATTAAGTAACACAGAGTGGATTTTACCCACATAAATTACAACACATATAAGGGAAGTGGAAAGAGGTGCCGACATACTGACAGTCACATGACTTCACAGTATAGTCTTCCGGTTAACCTATTCAAAAGCACATACCAAGAATCTAACGATTCGTGATATGTGTTGTATCTCAGGCACGCCTTTATTGTACCTGTTCATGTGGCAACTTGGATGATATGACCACACGGCCCCTAGCACCGGCATAAGCGGTAGTAGATACAAATCTAGAGAGCTATGATGGAAATGCTCCGACAACTCGCATATTGGTAAATTGGTGAGCTGTTTCGCTGTGACAACTCGTACACTGGGGATTGGTGAGCTGTATCGTCGTCAGATGAAAATGACGGCATTTAACACAAAAGGCTAGTCTGTATGGCCCGATGTCGACCCAGTATCAACTTCCCACAAATGCCAACATATATCAAAGACCAAAAGTCTGAACAGGGGTCGGGCCTCGGGGACGAAACGTCCACCAGCAGAATCTCGCCATATACAGGTAAAAATTACAACACATATAAGGGAATCCCCACCAGCTGTTTACTTTCTTAACTTATATATTATGAGTGTAACCATGATCTCCTAGGTTGAGAAGCTAATCCTGAAGGTACAGCCTTGGTCATCAGTAATATACGACACATATCTCAAATATTGCATTCGGCACTATTCAATTTGCGACCATTTTAGCAAGTCTCCAAAACAGTTCCTCTCGCCCCTTCTCGGTCAGGGGAATTCGGAAATATACTGTTTATATTCTCCAGAACGCACCATCAGGGAACTTGGGATCAGACAATTTGACGCTCTATACTGAATCTCCCATTTGTTTGAGAGGGAACCTGGCTCACTAGGCTAGAGCGTCTGTCCTGTATGGCCAGTTTGTTATTGTACATGTGGGTTCACATCTACTACTATGTATATGAGTTGAGTTGAGTTGAGTTTATTCACCATATATGTACAGCAGTATAGTATAAGAATAGTGATATCGTATAGAGTTGATGGCCGCATATGTGGCGGGAATAAAACCCCAGAGGGCTTGATCTATCCCGAATGAGTACGTGAATATATACATATGTAAAACGGCATAAATGGTAAGAATAAGTAAGAAGTATAATAACATGTAGATGCTAAATAGGGTCTTTTGAGCTTAGAGGCGGTGAATAAAACATAGATATATATATATAGCCTCAAAAGTAGCAGTCGATGATTATATACAGGAGTTATTTAAGAGCTAGAGAGATGAATATACGCTAATACACGAGTTCGTATATATACATATATACAGAACGTACTGAGATACAACATCATGAAGTCATGAAGAGAATAAAGATGGAGTACCACAAATTGACGCAGAGGCAAACTTATGATACGAGCGGCAGGTAGTTAAATTAGCGTGCCAACAAAAACGACTTTAAGCGAAATTTGAATACTGATTTCGAGGGACAGGATTTCAAATTGGATGGAAGAGAATTTCAAATGCGTGGTCCTTTTGTTTTAGTAGAGTAGAAAGAAAGTTGTGACTTGTAAAAGGGTCTATACAGATTCAAGTTCACTTGCCTGGTGGGGTAATGATGTACAGTTGATAGTTTGGTAATAATAATAATAATAATAATAATAAACTTTATTTTAACTGAAGTAATTTTGTGCGCTGGATGGAAGGAAGACCGAATGATAGAATACTTTGCGTGCGAAATTAAGAACTAGGTAGTCATTTACTTTAGGTAACGGGAGGATGCTCAGTTCTGGAAATAGATTTTCAGTATGGGCGTATCGTGAACTGGAAGAAATGATGCGAATAAGCCGCTTTTGTAAGATAACTAATGGTTGAAGATGTGTTGGATATGTATTGGCCCAGACCATGTTACAGTATGCGATATAGGAATAGAATAAAGAGTAATATAACATGTGTGTGGCGCACCGGTTTGGTTTAATGATCATATACTGTGTTTTTTTTATGTTTAAGGATAGTAAATTGCACGAGAACCAGTCGTGAAGTTTGGCGAGTTCATTGGACATGTTTTCGAATAGGTGTTCGTGATTATAGTCCGAATAAACAGCACTAGTGTCATCAGCGAAAAGGAGAATATCTAGTAAGTAAGATGCGTTATGAATGTCATTAATGTAAATCAGAAAAAGGAGAGGACCCAAGATAGAGCCCTGTGGAACACCGCATGTTATGGCGTTATATGAGGAAAAGGTATTATTATAGGATACACATTGGCACCGATCAGACAAGTAGCTACGAAGCCAGTCATTGGCTGCTCCATTAAATCCATAGTGTGTGAGTTTGGAAAGAAGAATTTCGTGATTAACCGTGTCAAACGCTTTAGATAAATCAAGGAATAGTGCAACACTGAATTTCTTCTCTTCTTTTGCTTTAATTAATTTGTCATAGAGCGAACGTACTGCGTCACATGTGGAATGGTTAGCCCTGAAGCCAAATTGGTTCGGGCAGATGACATTGTGAGCATCCAAGAATGAGGTCATTCTGACAGCAACAAGTTTCTCAAAGATTTTACTAAGGCAGGGCAGTACCGATATAGGTCTATAGTTGCTAGTTAAATTTTTATCACCAGATTTGAACACAGGTGTGACTTTAGCCATCTTCAATACATTGGGAATTTCTCCTAGCTTGAATGATAAATTAACAAGGTGTGATAAAGGTGTAGCTATGTGATTAGAGATGGGTTTAAGGAGTGACAAACGGATGCCGTCTCTGCCAGCTGAGCCACTTTTTAAGCCAGCAATCACTTGTATTATTTCGTCAGAAGTAGTAGGGGATAGAACAAAGCTGTGGGAGATTTTAGGCCCGAGGAATGATTTAAAATCAGAGTTGGAACATGGGATTTTGTCTGCTAGTTCAGAGGCAATAGTACAAAAATAGTCGTTAAAGTGGTTGGCTATCACTGATGAGTTAGATGTTTCTTGTCCGTCGATGACAAAATTATTTGGGAGGGAACTGCGTTTTTTCCGTGTCATGAGTTCGTTAATAGTGTTCCATGTTTTCTTGATATTATTATTGTGCTCATTAAATTTTTCTTCATAGTATTTTTTTCTTAGCAATCCTTAGGGTATGATTGAGCTTGTTTCTATATAATTTGTAATGTGTAGAGGTTTCGGCACTTTTATTTGTAAGATGTTTTCTGTATAACTTATTTTTTTCATGAATAGAGCTGATAATACCGGGAGTTATCCATGGCTTGTATATTTTTCGTGTATTTATAGTTTTGGTTAGGGTCGGAAAGCATTCGTCATAGATAGGAGTTAGTTTGTCGAGGAAGATCGTCAAGGCCTCATCTATATTTGTGCATTCGTCTGTAATTGGTGTCCAGTTTGCATTATCAAGTTTGTCTTTGAAAAGAGATTGTTGGGTTGCGTTAGTCAAGCGGTATCTTATAGTTTGTGCAGCAGAAGAGAAAGTGGGGGAACATCCATTGATGTAGAAAACCGGGAAATGGTCCGAAATGTCAGAGAGGAGAATGCCAGAGCAAAGATCGTTGTCGTGAAAATTGGTGAAAATGTGATCTATCAGAGTAGCTGAATGAGATTTGACGCGTGTTGGCTTGGTGATTTTGGGAAAGAAATAGAACGATTTCATAATTTCATAAAATTGCTTGGAAGGGCCATGTAAATGAGTTTTTAAGAGGTCTATATTATAATCCCCCATGAGAATACATTTCTTTTTTTCAGGTTTTAAGGTATTGAGAATACTTAAGAGACTATCGTTGAAGTTTTCCACATTTTTACCAGGGGGTCTGTAAATTATACCTAAAATGTAAGTGTTATTGATATCAGTGACCTCGACGAAGAGTGACTCATATTCTCCGTAATCATCAATATGAGTTAGATCATCCCTAATCATGCATTTCAAAATGTCGTCCCTAATATAAAGTATAACTCCACCCCCCATTCGATTATTTCTAGATAGGGGAAATGGTTTATAGCCGGGAATGGCATATAGCTCTTCGGTAGCCGGGTCAAGCCAACTCTCAGATATTCCAATTGCTGAAAAGCGAAAATTTAAGGTTTGTAGAAGTTCGATAATTTCAGTAAAGTGTTTCTTTAGGCTTCGTGCATTAATATGGAAGACAGATAATGTGTTAGCGTCAGACAGATTATTGAATTCAATGTGTGATTTGAAGCTGTCTTCGAAATAATAATTGGACTGCTGGGAGCTAATTTGGTTCCAGTAGGAAATTTCTTCTTCCGTGTCATCAGTGATATAGTTGCTATTTTCCTGGAAATTCAGGCTTAAAGGATTAAAACACATATTTTCAAAATCAGCCAAATAGGTGTCATTATCATTATTAGAGTTCAAATCTGCCTCTGCGTCAATATTATGTTCAGTGAAGAAGGGCAGCTCTTCAAGAAAAGACATAATTAAGAGTTGAGGGTGAATTTAAACTATGTACAGCATGATATAAGCGTTTATAGAAAATCTCAGTGCATTCAACTATAACTAGATATTGGAGGTTCAAGGCGCGGCATGTCGTTACGTAATGAAATGTAAATAAATATATGACAGTCAGGAAGCGTGTATAGTTGATAAGTGTATATAACAATACTACAGGAATAGTTCTTAAGAAAGAGAACCAGAAAATGAAAGAACGGCTGGGAGTGGCTATATACATATATGTACAATGAACAAAACATTGGAAAGAAAAAATACAAAGAAAACAACATATGCACAACAGAGTCATGCAGCGAATAGACTCATTGGCGCAATGCGCTGCTCGAGCGCGACGGGTATTCTGTAAAAATCACAGATGTGTTGTTCATGGTAGGCAAGATTAAAAAGAAAAGGAATCATGCAAGAATCACAAGTGAGTTTTCCTACGTAAGCACAAATATAATGGGAAAGAAACACAGATGCTAGGTAAATTCATTCTTACGTAACTCACATGAGCGGAAAAATGTTTGTAATGGAGATTGGGCAATTGGGCTGAGGTATATACAGGCGTGAAACTCGGAACAAGAGAATAAAAGCAAGAAACATATATGAAGCGGATTCAACCGAAGGTGTGAGGAAGCACGTGTATTGTAGTTGATTGGAATGGGATTGAATGTGGTGGTGTAGAAGTGGGTTTGGGGATAGGGACATATACACCATTGTTATCAAATCTAAGTAACTACTCACTTACACCCAATGCAATGTGAGAGGATCTGTATACATCTACACCAAATTCCGAAGAAAGTCAATATATGTAAAAGTAATGGAACTGTTCAAATAAATAGACTGGTATACAGTAAGCGGTTCACAGTAGAGATTCATCAATATATTTGAGAGTAATAGAACTGGTCAAGTATATAGACAGAGCCACATTAAACGGGTTGCAGTACACTAACAGCTACTGACCTATCTGAGAGGGTAACTGATAAATAAATTAATAGAGTATAATTTTATGTCGGTAATATAATCAGTGTTTTGGGCAGTCCTATAGAAAGTGACTGTTAAATATATAATTTGGGAACAGGGCTGTAGTATTATATCCACAATATAGGCGCTGAGCATATGATAGCAGATTTTAAAGGTGGAAAGCGTTTATGCAGCAGCAGAGCTGAAATTCATAATACGATGTGCTAAATATAATAAATAATAATTATCCAAAACAGTTCAGTTTTCAGTTTCCAAAGTGCTGCATTACAAGTGGCTGAAGACCGTGTTACGTCAATAGAAAACAAGCTTGGTATTTTAGAGTACTGAAACTAAGAGTTATGACACAGATGTACGTAATATAGAGGTTCGTTTTAGAGAGTTCATTGCCAATTAACATATAAATTACTGTGCGTATCAAAGATTCAGATGTTAGGGAGAGTGTCACAACATGTACACAGTTTATCAATTTGACAGGGGTGGGACGATGGTAGATTCGGGAATTTCCTTACCCTCTACAAAGAGTTTCCCCCTGGCGAATCTAACTTTCTTTCCCTCCTGGTAGCACTTATTCATGTAATCTCGGAACAAGTTTTTGTTTTTTCTGTCCTCAGGAACAAGATCGTCCGTCACAAACACGTTAGCTTTGCCCTTCAGGATTTTTTTGGCAGCCATCAGTACCTCGCGTCTTTCGGGACGACGGAGAAATCGCACTATAATGTGCTTGGTGACACCCTCACGCCTAGGTCCACTCGTTCTATGCGCGTTTTCAACTTTGATGTCTCGGAGATTTAGGTCTTTGTCTATGATTTTCTCAATGATTTCCGTAGGGTTTTCTCCTGGATTTTCGGGTATTCCTCCAAATCGAAGATTGAAACCACGGCTGTGGCGCTCGTTGTCGATAATTCGTTCCTTTAGTTGACGATTTTCCTCTTGAAGATTTGAAAGGACCTTTTTTAGTTCCGAAATTGCCTTGGCAGCTATGGCCTGATCATTTTTCAGTTTTGAGATTTCGTCATCAGAATACTGTGCATGTTTTTCTAGTTCAACCTGTTTTCTTTCTACACTCACTATCCTCTCTAGGAAATTCTGCTGTTGTTTTTCAACTCGGTTAAGGGAGAATTGTATATCACTCACCGACTGTTTCATAAATGTCATGAAAGTTTCCATTTCGTCCTCTGTTGTCTGCAGCTCGGTGGTATGCTCAGTGGTCAGAGATTCGTCAGCCTGGTCAGATTTTGAGTTCGCCTTTTTCGTTTTCTTGCCAGAATTATCCTTCGGCATATTCGGTAGATCGACGTATCTGGCAGTCCGGGCGTAAAGGGGCAGCGTTTAGGCAGATAAAGCTGATAGCGTACCGGCAAATAAAGCTGAAGATAGGCACAGGTCGTCGTACCGGCAATTAAAGCTTGCACATACAGCAGGCGGATTACAAAGGCATTGAACAGAACAAACACTGAAACTGGCTTAGCCCGGGAGCTCGAGCGGATTACGTCTACTCACGCCTCGTGTTCATGAATCTATTCACGTGTATATTCAATATATTCACGTTCACCACATTGGAACCTAAGGCGACCAAAAGAGATGACATGGGCAATTATATCCCGGTTGCATTTGATCACGTCTTTTATTGTGTAGAGCATAATAACCGCTCGAGTTCAGAGAGTGGGATCGTGACAGCACGATTAAACGCAACATTACAGGGGTGATAGAAACGATGCCGGAACACTGACAAGAACTCCTACAATCCCACAGATAAATATAGTGACTGCATATTTCTAAAAACATCACAAGAACTAAAAATGATTCCCCTGTGATCATTTGTATCCCAGTCACGCTTTTATTGTAACTGTTCATGTGAACATCTTGAATGGCATGTCAAACGGGGGGGGGGGGGGGCCCTAGAACCGGATTGGGCGGTACTAATGGGTACTAATTGTGCACCCCTGTTGGCTGACCTGTATCTGTTCTCTTATGAACATGACTATATGCAGGCGCTTTCAAAAACCGATCCATTCAAGGTGAGTGAGTGAATAGGGTTTAACGTCGCTTTCAACATTTTTCCAGCTATATCACGACGGGGAAGGGAAGGGAGGGGAGGGGGAGGGGAACCTACTTGTAACAGAGCAGATCTAATGCTGCCATTTTATAGTGCTGTCCCACTGAAATATCATGCTGTAGGCAGACATGACACCCCACTCAGTCATATTATACTGACACCGAGCGAACCAGTCCTTGTTCTATCCTCTTAATGCTGAACGTAAGCGAGGAAGCAACAAGTTCCATTTTTCAAGTCTTAGGTATGACCCGGCCTGGGATCGAACCCAGAACCTACCGCTTACGAGGCCGACGCTCTAACCATTAGACCACCGTTCCTTCTCAATCACCAAACGCTATATAGACGATCTTCTCGCTGTGGATAATCGCTATATAAATGACGCAGTGAAGGATATATATTCACATTCACTGGATTTGAAGGAAA